>OMKQ01046477.1:0-10781 GCA_900302335.1 Phycis phycis
ACACACAGCCGAATGACACGCCAGCGTTAGCAGGGATGTGTCCACGCTGCTACGAGGGAAGCACAGCAGACTTCTGAGTGGCACAGTGTGTGTCGGTGCTTGTGATTTCAGGTGGTAGTGTTTTTAGTTTTTCCATGGTAGATGTCTGATTGATACACGTGGTGTCTCTGTGCCGCAACGTGGATCTCCACGAGCCTGCTGTATGTAGACCAGTGCATTCGGAGCATGTGTTGAGTCGGGTTGCCTTACGTTTTTGACATTGAAGCTTCGTATGGTCCAGCTGGGCAGCATCTGCTCTGAAGTGCTGGTGACCAGGAGGTCTCCATACAGACAGGGAGTGTAGTCCAGAGGCCAGTACTGCTCACACTTAATCTGGAGACACAGGATAGGTTAACTAGCACTAGTCTCTAGTTGGTTAGGGTTAACTAGCTCCATTCTGTAGCTGTTTAGGATTAGCTAGCTCTGTTCTGTACTTTGTTAGAGTTCGCTAGATATTTTCTTTATTGGTTAGGGTTAACCAGCTCTAGTTGCTTATGTTTAATTAGTTAGGCTTAACAAGCTCTAACCTATAATTGAATATATTTGATTAAGGTTAGCTAGTTGTGTGTGAATCAAATCATCAGCCTGCAGCTCGTGAACCGGATTGATTTGTTCGCAGTTCATTAGAGATGGTATCACCCAAAACTCACCCTGTCTCCTTCGATGCAGTTGGTTACCATAGCGATGGCGCTCACCCCTTGCTCCCAGACCATCCTCCAGAAGTCATCTACGGTCGCGGGCAGCGGACCCTGGGCCGCAATGTACTCTCTGCTGCCACTGTAACCCTGGCAACTCAATCCAATCACTGTACACCCAGAACAGCTGTTCCCAAACCTGTTCATGCCTTTACCCACCTGTTGTGGTTCTCTTAGCCCTGGTCCCACATAATATTTGTACATTATCACTACCAAGTTCAAAAGTGAGACAAATATGTATCTTAATTTGGTAGTGTTCAAATTAAACAGAAAAGTCATGTAGGCATTGGTTAAAAGGAGATGTAGGCCTACTGGCAGGAAGCTGGCATTGATGTAGTCAGAGTTCTCCTCTTCAATCAACATGGACAGCTTCACACGGGACCAGTCATCTAGCACAGAAAACCACAGTTTAGTTTAGTTCATGTATATATACCTGGACAGGCTCCAGTATGTACAGAACTCACTAGCTTCCGGTCAAGTCCCGCATCTCCTACAAGATCCTCCTCCTCACCTACAAATCCCTCCATCACCTTGCACCTCAGTACCTGACCAACCTCCTCCACCCCTATACTCCATCCCGGAATCTGCGGTCCTCTGACACGGGCCTGATCATCACCCCCCAGCCGGCTGACCTTCGGTGACAGCTTTCAGTGTGGCAGCCCCCACTCTCTGGAACTCTATCCCGGCTGAGATCCGCAACGCCGCTTCCATCGGCACTTTCAAAAGGCACCTAAAAACATATCTATTCCACAAGGCCTACGGTCTTAATTAACTCTGCCACCCGACTGTGTCACCTGTGTTTTTAGTTTTTTGTTCTTGTTTGTCCTCTTCATAAGTTAAACGTCCTTGGGTCCCTTAAAAAGTGCTATATAAATGTCAGTTATTATTATTATTATTGTTATTATTATAGACAGCGATTAACTTAAACCACAGACCACTACATTAACTACAGCTGAGCTGATAAACCAGGTGACCTTTAGAGCTACTGCTGAACTTCAGTCCTCTACCACTACATTAACTACAGCTGAGCTGATAAACCAGGTGACCTTTAGAGCTACTGCTGAACTTCAGTCCTCTAGCCAGTGACGGACTGTGACAAATATTCGGTCCAGGCATTTAATGGATTGACTACCCCCCTAATAACCATGCTAAATTATATTTGATTGTAGCATGGTTATATATTATTATTTTTATCTTAGATATAGATAAAACTCTTTATTAATTCCCAAAGGGAAATTGCATCACCATAGCAGGCAGGGTACATATAAATCCAATACAAAAAATACAAATAATATATAATACCAAAAATTTAAAGAATAAAAATAAAATCTTACACCTAATTATCGTGTGCCACAAGGTTTTTCCATAGCTTGTTATGTGATAAGTGCATTGTTCTTGCATGCCTTTCTGATGGGCCTTAGTTTATGTACAGTACATAGACCAGTGATTAACTTAAACCACAGAACACTAAATTAACTACAGGCTTAGCAGATAAACCAGGTGAACTTTAGACCTATTTGTGAACTTTAGTCCTACAGCTGAACTTGAGCTACAGGTGAACTGTAGACCCACAGATTAGCTTAATTCCTACAGGCGAATTTTAGACATACGGGTGAACTGTAGACCTACAGATTCACTTAAGTCCTACAGGGTGAACTCAAGACCTACATGGCAGCACGTTGGTGAAGCGGTTCTTGATCTTGTTGTCTGGGATGACCGCCGCCTTACAAGTCTGCTCTGTGCCAACAGGAATGAAGCTCTGCGGGAAACAGATCACAATATTCACCCGGGAGAGGAATAGGTTGAGGTTCCCCGAGTCCCTGGGTCTACCTGCTGGTGTTTACCTCATACTCCTCGCTGAAACCCAGGTTCTCGTCACAGCTCATCTGCCTGACGTGGTCCTCAAACAGATCAGCTGTGATGGGCCTGGCCACAACACAACAGCCGGGTTACACTGCATGTCGACAGGAGCAAACAGGCGAATGGGTGTGCACAGGCGGAGATACAAGTATACCTACTCGTAGGTGTCAGTAGCTTTGGACCAGCCCACAAAGTCACTCTTGTGTCTGTAGCAAGGAATGAGAAGAGCATGGTCTTACTCGGAGAGCTCATTAGAGAGTCCTATTAACTACGGGGATCTGGTCTATAGACCTATCTGAGGGGGTTTAAGTTGGGGAAGGGGTGTAGTCTACCCAAGAGGGGTGTGTGATCGAACCAATTGGGGGTGTGGTCTATCTGGGAGGGGCCTACCGTTGGCGGCTTGATCTCCTCCGCTGCCAGAAGAACACCACCAGAGCTACCAGGAGGAGGAAGACCAACACAGATGCCAGAGATCCAGCAATGAGTCCTACAGGACATACACACGGGGGAACATGGAGTAAACACAGGGTATGAGAGTATATTGTAGGCTGTGGCTAGTAAAGCTGGAAGAAGCTACATGTAGTAGGTGAAGGGATCCGCTCTGGATATGTGAATGAGAGCACCGTGTGAATATACAGTATATATGGAGGATATGTTTTACGTGTATCATATACCTCTGGAGTCAGTAGCACAGTCCAAGATCTGGACTGTGCTCCTCACGTGTCCAGAGAGGAGGCTGGTGGAGACTCGGTAGGTCTTGCCTGGCTGGAATCCATCCAGCATGGTCTTGAGCTCCCCGTTCTTGCCGGCCTCCCACGGCTTGCGCCCAGTCACGTTCACCTCCACGGATGTCCACACGCCGTCCGGCGGGGCCCAGTTCAGCACGATGGTGTCCGACGACCAATAGTGACAATGGGCTCTTATATCTGGTGGAGCTGGAACAGCAGCCGGAACCGGTTAGAACCAGTTAGAACTAGTCAGAACCGGTCAAAACTAGTTAGGACCAGTCAAACCAGTCAGTCAAAAAGCAGTCAAACCAGTTGTAACACAGTCAAGACCAGTTCCTTTCCCCCTCAGCAAATTCTGTTGAATATTATATACAAATTCCCAAAATATATAAAGGGGTTTCTTTCTGTTGGATAACATATAGTAGCTGTATGTGTCTCTGAGGAGGAAGGAGTGTGTATATGGTATTAGTAGTGACTCTGAATAGGGAGGACTCACGTAGGGTGAGGTTGTGCTCACACTGCAGGAACATCCTGTACCATACCATCAGTTTGTAGGTGGCACCGGGGTAGAGGCCGGTGAGTGATACACTGCCTGTGGGGTCCGGTACGGCTGGATGGTGGGGCTGTGATCCGTTTGTGGCCGTGACGTTGGTGAACAACCCCGTGACTGAGACGTCTATGGTGGAGTTGGTGACTCGCCAACCAACACCAGCACAGTTTATAGCTAAAACAAATCATCCTTTATTACTGGCAGGTTCTGATACCGTGGCTCAACAGTATCAAGACACAATGTAGGTGTCTATTAAAAGCAGTCTGTAAATAAATGTGTCATTCACATATGTGTGGATTACTGGATTACTGTGTAAATGAGTACAATGTGGGTGTGAGTGACAGTATTATGTGACTGAGAGCACAATGTGAGGGCACTGTGTGGATGAGTACTACGTGAGTGACAGCACTACGTGAGGGTGTACCATGTGATTGCTAGTACTATGTGGATGAGTATTGTGTATCTTACTGGTGACGGTGTAGTTCTGGTAGGTCGAGCTGTTGGCGTACTGGTAGGAGGCAAAGATGCTGTAATTGTAGCACGTCCCCTCCTGTAGGGAGAGCACTGTCTGGGTGACCTTGTGTGACCGGGGCTCTGTTGGGACGAGGAAGAAGGTCTGACTACCGAAGAGGAGGTGGTAGGTGGAGTTACCGTCCCTGCTCCAACTCAGCACCACCTCGCTCGGTTTCCGCGTCACATTCACCATGGTTACTGTTTCTGGAGCTGAGGGCGTAAAGAGAGAGTTATCATGCACATGGTAGCTATGTCAGGCCACATCCCTCTACCACCATGTCACCTTGTAGCCATGATGATGGAATTAACAACCAGGGTTGAGCTTCAGTGGAACTATGGCAATGTAGTCAACACCCACTGTGTAACCATGGTGAAGAAGTTATTTGTGGAGCCATGGTGATGCAGGTATCTGTGTTACCTTGGGGATGAATGTCATTCTGTCGCCATAGTGATAAGGTTAACTATTACTGTGTTACCATGGTGATGAAGTTAAATGGCACTGTGTAACCATGGTGATGAGGGTATCTGTGTAACCATAACGATAGAGACTACGAGGAGTGTGTTACCAGTGACTGCGGTAATGGAATGTCCAGCGCTGCTCCTGTTCCCCAGCTGGCTGTAGATGGTGAAGTTGTAGCAGGTGGCTGAACGCAGACCAGATACTGTGAAGTTGACCACTGCCTGCCCTGCCAGCAGCTCCACCGTTTTGGTGGTGGTGTTACAACCGTCTCCGTACTCCACCCGGTAGGAAGTGGCGTTCTTCACCTCATGCCACTGCAGATGTATGCTACTGGAATTCTGGTCGACCACCTTCACATCAGCTATTCTTACAGGAGCTAAGGAACCAGACCATGATGATGATGTTGATGTTGATGTTGATGATGATGATAATGATAATGATGATGATGATGATGATGATGATGATGATGATGATGATGATGATGAGAAAAACAAAAGCAGAAGAAGTTCCACTCATTTCTTTTCAGGTTAACAGAGCAACACATGATTTAGCTGAAATACGGACATCTGTCAAACATACTAAAATGTAAAACCTGTACACCTTGAAGTCATAACCAACACGCCGTCAATTGTAAACCAATCTACACCATGGTAAACCAATACACAACATTTAGAAAAATGTACTCAATAAATAAATGCTAATATCAATCCAAAAGTAGGTATATATGTGAATAAAAATTTGCATCTGGTACATATAGAATGGAGTTATGACCACAGACACTAGGTAAGTAGAACTAGTACCAGTAGTATGTTATCCTAACCTTTACATGTCCCTCATGGATATTGCGATGTCTCACCAGTTGTAGCCCAGGTGCTGACCCCAGAGCTGAAGATGTTCTGCTTTCTTGTGAAGAGGGTGAAATTGTACCTCACGGCTGGTTCCAGATATCTGACGGTGTAGTTCATGGCCCCAGCAGGACCTCCTGTTATGTCAGTGGAATTCTCCTCAAACCGTAGAGTGTAGTTGAAGCTGCTATTCACTGGTATGCTCCACTGTAGAGTGATGTTACTCTCCGTTTGGTGCACGGCTTTGAAGTGCTCTGCATTCGGGAGGGCTGAGAGAAAACCAGGCAGTTAATAAATACGGTCAATCAACAAAAGTAACAGACAGTAAAAAATTGTTACCATCAGTCAATAGTTAGTTTGGCAACAATAGTTAGTCAGTCAATAGTCAGTCAACAATAGTTAGCCAGTCAATAGTCAGTCAACAATAGTTAGCCAGTCAATAGTCAGTCAACAGTTACAGTCAGTCTAACACCACAACGTTCCAAAGAAATAAAGTATACATCATAAATATTAGATTTACAGAGAGCTGGAGTCGTTGGTGGATTTGTTGTGGACACTGGAGTTGTCTCTGTGGTGTCAGATGCCGTGGGCACTGGCGTGTTAGTGGAGACAGATGTCATCATGGCCACTGGCCGATCAGTGGAGACAGAGGGGGTAGAAACTGTAGTTGGTTTATGTGTTGTCAAGGGGGCTGATGGTACAGAGGGTGCAGGTGTCGCCATGGAGACTGATGCTGTAGAGGGTGTGGTACTGGGGGTACCTGGCAGGACTGTTTTGCTGAGACCATGAACCTTATAAAGGACAGAGAACAGAGGATGCAGAGAGTGGTGGTGGTGAACATGAACTTTATAAAGAACAGAACAGAGGCCATAGAGAGTGGTGGTGGTGAACATGAACTTTATAAAGGACAGCACAGAGGTCATAGAGAGCGGTGGTGGTGGTGGTGGTGAACATGAACCTTATGAAGGGCAGAGAATAGAGGATGTAGATTTGTGGTGAACATGAACCAAAAAAAGGACAGAGAACAGAGGATGCAGAGAAGTGGTGAACATGAATAAATGACTGATTAGGGTGTTGGGTCTTGGATGCCTTCACAATGGGTATGAGGTGCATTCACACCTCTAGTGAGAGCTGTCTTGGTGACTTGTGATCTCATCACCAAAGACGCATGTTAATGCCTGCTGCAAACAAGGCCAGAGAGTGGTGAACAGCAGCATTTCTGCTTTTCTCCTTTTAGTTTCACCACCAGCAATCATGTGACTCTGATTCTAGTAAGCATCTGGCAGGGATTCTAACTGCTCTGAAAAACACTGTTGCTACTTCTCCTTTACCAAGACACTTGGATTGATTATGAACCACAATTGTTCATGTGAAGTACCATTTCTCAGAGGGAAGAAGGCATGTTTGAACGCCAGACACGTACAATATGCAACATATAGAGCATCAGCTGTTACACAGGGTGTGTAAATCCATATGATATGGAAACTATAATCTAGAGAAATACTCTATCACTCATATCAAGAAAAGACCTGAAGACAAAGGTATTTTATTAGTAGATTGTAAGTATGATGAGTATATGATGTATGTGTGTGTGTTTATCAGGACTGTGCAGTTGTAAAGGGGATATAAGGACTTTGTAATCTAGTTTCTAAACTGTTTCCTGACTCAGGCCACAGTCTCACATCTTTAAAAACTAAGAACGCCCTATGTCTGTAGGGTATTTTTAACAGGTGACATTCTATATGTGAATGTTGAGTTCTTTTTAATCTACAAATCTTGTGTTATTCTTTAACTTTTAAACTTTAACCATACAACCGTGTTTCTGAGTGAGTGAGTGAGTGCGGTGTGTGGAGTGTGATGTGTGTTGTGTGGGGCGTGGTGTGTGTGTGTGTGTGTGTGTGTGTGTGTGTGTAATACTCACCAATGTTGAGCTCACATAGAGGAACAGCAGTACCCTCCCTGCACCAACACAGCTCCTACTCAGGAACATCTCCTGGCCGCTGGACTTCCTTAAGGTCCTCCAGTCGGGTCCTAAAGGTTAGCTCCTCATAGCGTGTGTGATGAAGCCGTAGTCCGTTTTGCCACTTTCCTCCCTGCTTGTCAGAGAGTAATGGCTCTACTTAGTTCCATCCCCGACCTTTACCCCACCTCAACTTCCTCATTACAGCCTGCTGTCACTTGGAAGCATTACTAAGTGTTGTAGTTATGTATACGTATGACATATATAGGTATATATAGTTAAGTATTTGAATTTGGTATTAAAAAGTATTATATACTGTAAATTTCTCTCTCTCTGTTTCTTTATGTCTATGGAATCTTAGCCTCGCCCAGCATGTATGGCTATTGGAAGATTTTGTTTTTTAATCCTGATATTCACGTTTCCCACGTTTGCTGGGCAGGAATTGATGAAAATAGGAGATATAAAACAATGATTTTTGCCATACCCAGGGAGCCACAGGGGAGAGGCTTAAGCACCTCCTGGCCCCCACGTGTGCGAACATAGAAGCCTAAACTCGCCTCCAGCAGTCCTACTATGTTAAAGCGGAGCCTCTGGTGGCAGAGGGAGACAGGGAGACAGAGAGACACAGAGCCTGGGCTGGAAACCAAGGGTGGTTGTAGAGTAAAGCCACACAGCTGTGAAAGCGATACGATTCTACAAAAATTAGGTCACTCTGCTGCCAAAACAGCTGTGTGCATTGTCAATTGAGCGCATTGAATCATTACCTACCACTCATAATTATACTTTATTCATCCCACAGCAGGGAAATTTACTCTCTGCATTTGACCCATCCTATGGTACATAGGAGCAGTGGGCTGCTAGGTTCAGCGCCCAGGGAGCAAGTTGGGGTTCAGTGTCTTGCTCAAGGACACTTCAACATGCAGACAGTTTGGAAGTGGGGAACCAGGGGATCGAACCGCCGACCCTTCGATTAGTGGACGACCCACTCTGTTCACCCGCTCTACCCACTGAGCTACTGTCGCCCTTAGTCTAATACAATGCAGAATAAACAGACTGAAAATAATTAAGTTTTCATTATCACTCCTAACCTGCCAACGTGTAAGTGGATTACTGAGACCTCATTCACTTTAACGACAAAATGAAACTGCATCCGATCTATCTATCTATCTATCTATCTATCTATCCACTATCCATGGAACATAGATAGGACAAGCAAGGATTACACACAACCCCCCAGGCATGCACACCCACAACTAGCAGGCTAGCCAACCCCTGGTCTAGTGTATATAGAAACCCATACCAGCAGAAAGCACTTGCAGATCATCCCCCTGGTTTCATGGCTCTACTCAGAGTGCCATGATGAACATTACGACCGAGAGTCATAAAGCAGTGGAATGTGCGTTAAGGCAGAGTCACTTTAGACTTAATTAATCATTAATCCCAGGCTTTCTAAACAAGGTTATTTCAACCGCACTACGACCTAACAAGTTAATATTTATTTTGGTCATAACTTAAAATTAGATATCCATTATAAATAATGAATGCATTTTATGTATAACCAAGTTAATATTGACCATAACTAAGTTAATATTGTACCATAACTTCTCAAAAGGAACAAGTTATTATAAGCTACAACTTCAAACTTTTCTCATTTAACATTTCTCTTTTAAATGATGGTCTTACAATGGTTATCCTTTTTAGTGTGACATTTTCTTTTATTCCTGTTGTATCTGTAAGGCACTCTGAATGGCTTGTACTGTTATATAAATAGTCTCTCAAATCAGATTTTAGATGTTTAAGTATAGACTGGCCACTGTAGAAATACACTCGTGGAAGTGTTAGCGCTGTAGAATATTAACAGGAAATGATCCGTAACTCCGCCCGTTGCAATTTGTGGTTTCCGGCTCCGTGCTGTGCCCCCACTGAAGTTCCGCTTTAATATAGTGGCACCGCTGGACCTTTGAGTAATAAATCAACTAGTCTGGTCTATGCGTCTCCGCTCCAGCAGACGGCACTACATGTCCGCTGAGCACAAAAAGCGCTCGGCTAGCCCCGCTGCTCACATGCTAACGGTCATTAGTAAACATCTCCATCTCCACAAACGGACCAAACAGAACAACCCTATGCAACCACTTTCTCCTGGTTAATCGTATCTGACAATACGGTGGTAAGGTCAACTTTTAACTACTAAATATTTACGGTTCATGTTTCAGGGGACGAGTATTAGTCCATTGAGTACTAACGTAAACGTGTGTTGTGTGGAGTTCCTAAGGACGACTAAAGCAGTCCTGTCCGACTATATGTAAGAGGTGAGGTGAAGTTGGTTGATTCAGTATGAATTTTTTAGGGGTTTGAGGCTGATAATAGTATGGTAGCAACCACCTGCGTGTGCAGAACTGCGGCTCGGCTGAACCTCGTCACCTCAGGACGGACACTGGCTACTTATTAACATTGTAGGTAGTCATTATGACCACAATTAGCAATTACATCACTGTAGGTACTCATTATCAGGTAGATGTACAGCTATAAGAGTCGGTGCACAGACAGAATCCGTCCTCTTCACTTCGCCTCCGCTGGAAAAAAAACACAAAGTTGGTATTTCACTGGACTGGTGCTCTTACTGAACGGAAGGTATTCGGATTACCTTTATTTAAATTATTTTATATAACTAGTGACGTGAAGTGTCCACGGAGTTATTGAGCCCTATTTCGTGTGTTGTTTTTTTAACACTATCCATTGGATCTTTAGTGTTACCAAGTTACTTGAGTGTTGGTGGTTCATGGGTCTCTTAGCGATGCAGTCGGCGGTGAAACAGAACTACAATTTGGACACCGAAACAGACGTCAACAAGCTGATCAACGTCAAGCTGTGTGCGTCATACACCTACCTGGCCCTGGTATGTATGTGTGTGTGTGTGTGTGTGTGTGTGCGCGCCCTGGTATTAGTGTATTTGTGTGTGTGTGTGTGTGTATGTGCCTGTGGTTCATCTGTGGTGTTTTGATTATATTGCCACTGTTAAGACCACATAACCATCAAAATAAACGCTCAAGGGGTTTCAGCCATCCATTAGACCGATACACAGCTGCAACACAGAACCCAGCCAAGCAGTGTGAGTGTGTGTGTGTAGTGTG
>OMKQ01046478.1:0-11277 GCA_900302335.1 Phycis phycis
TATATATGTTGCACAACCCAATGTATGTCACTGTGTACGTGGTAATAGCAATTGTTCTCCAATTCTCCAGATTGTGTTGCCGGCCAGCTTTGTCTTTCTGGCGCTGACCTTCACGGGTATCGTACCACCTTTCGGGGAGTACCCCAGCCTGACCCTCAGTCCCTGGATGTACGGCCGGCAGTTCACCTTCTTCAGGTAGAGTGGGACACTCGCCCTTTGTATCAGGGTGCATTTGATTGGAAACCAAACATATTTGACTAATAAAGCCTACATGTAGCCTCTTCATGAATCCCAACACACGTGAACACTGTCGTGTGAGTTGGATGTTCAGTTGGCTGTGCGTGGTTGAATGCTGTCGTGTGAGTTGGATGTTCAGCTGGCTGTGTGTGGTTGCAGTAACGAGCGGCCCCTGGATGCCCAGATGCGGTACTTTGGGGAGGTTCTGCTCAATCGGCCTGGCTTCGGGACTCGCTGCATGGTGGACGAACCGCTGCCGTGAGTAGTCACATGCTGCCAGGGGAACAATAGAACTTCATTATGTTGCAATGAAGGAGAAGGACATATGAGGAAAAGACACATTTCAGAGAGAGATGTTACATTAAAGTGTGTGTGTGTGTGTCAGTCCCCCTCATTCTCTGAAACCAACTGTAACCAACTGTTGTGGCACTGACCCTCTCTCACAGAGACTTCCCCTGCAACAACATCACCACAGGGTGGGAAATGCCTCTGGTCAGCCCAGCGCTCATAGAGATCCTGGAGGGACCCCTGTGGAATGCCCTGCAGCCCTCGCCAGACTGCCAGTGCAGCACGCCACAGAAACTCACCATGCTGCCCTCGTGTCCCAAGGGTGCTGGGGGTCTCCCGCCACCCCAGGTCCTCCATCCATCCATCAATCAATCAATCAGTCGTCAGTCAGATAGTCAATCTGTCACTCAAGTTTATTTCTAGAGGGCTTTTTGCTAAATGAGGTACGAAACACACAACTGTGTTTTTAAAATATCAGTGAAATTACAGAGAAACATTTTAGAGGTTGAATTAAACAAAGTTGGGTCTTGATGCAATCACCCTATCTACTGGGGGCTGTGATCTTTTCAAGTGAAACAACAATGGTAGTGTGCAATATAGCAAATCAAATATTTCAACATCAATGAATTGCATTTTGTGTGCTCTCTGATGCTTTCTCTGTGTTTGCATACCAACATACAGAGGCTCATCAAAAACAGTTTGAGAGTAGGTTGCATGAGCACTCCTGCCACAAATGTAAACAGCAATAAAGCACCTTTGTTTTTTGATAAGACATTTTCTAAAGTACCCACCTCCATTTGGAGGCTCAATTCATTGACTTGAATCCACCAATGTGTGTTTGATGGCAGAGGATCCAGTCCACAGGAGACGTTTTGATGGACCTAACTGGCAGGAACATCTCTGACCACCTCGTGAAGACCTACCCCAGCATCATCCGAACGAGGTAACTCTTTGTGTTAATCCCTAATATTACAATCTTTCTATATTATTATGTGTCAATTTTTAACTTCCTTGAATTTTTGTAGCCATTCCATTAAAACCTGGTCAGCCAATTACTTGCAAATAAATCAATATCCTAGCCAGGAAATTGTACAATTTCATCAAGTCAAAACCTGAACGTAAAGAGGTTCAGTTAAGTCAAATTCACTGGCAAAAGTAACACATTTCTCTGATCACAAATGAATCACAATAGGCTCAATCCAAGAAGTATGCAGTCATCAAGGTACACTAACACACTAACTATTAATATTCATATATTCATATATGTTTTTCCACTATTTCTCTCTCCCTCTCCAAGTCAATGGAGCTTGTTGTGTGTGTTGTGAAAATGTAGGACTGACTGAATTCATCAACTCAAAGTGATTATTTTCTCTTGCATTTGCAATATTTTGAATGTTACAAACCCAGTGATGGTGGCGACACTAGCTCTGGGAAAAAGGACAGCTTATTGTTAAAGGTGTTGCCAAAGAGAACAAAAAGGAAATCTTAGTGATATACACTTAGTGATATACACTATACACTATTAATTATTCTATTAATATTCATATTTTGCATGTTTTTCCAAATTTTACAGCTTGAAAAGCAAGTATTGGGTCAATGAGCAAAGGTGAGGACCTTTATTATCTTACTGAGTTTAGTGTCATATAAACCATTACTTTACATGCTATCATGTAATAAGTGCATGCAATAAGAATAATTCTAATAATTATTAATTATTAATAATAATAATTAAGTTACAATTAAGTTGATAGACCCCCACATATACATTTTTATAATATATTAACAAGGACATTACTGGGGACCAAGCTCCAGCCGGGGCCACCACAAACGGGGACTGTCCCTTGAAAACAGGGATGTCTGGTCCCCCTATTTTGGTAAAGGAGCAACATGTAAAGCATTGTGGCCGAGCATGTGTTTCCTGAGGGCCCAGCGTGTGTTTCCTGTGGGCCCAGCGTGTGTTTCCTGTGGGCTGAGCAGGTATGGAGGCATCTCAGTGGGAGGACAGCTTCCTGTTCTGGAGGTGGAGCCCAAGACCATACAGGACATAGCAGCACAACTCGGGCGTCTACTTAATGTTACTGGGGTATGGTGTGTGTGTCTGTGTGAGTGTCACTGCTCCTGTACAGCACCTTTTGTTTTGTGCACATACACCTTCTACGATCACATGGTATCTAATGACCCCCCTCGCCACACACACACACACACACACACACACACACACATGTTGTTCACAGGGTGAACACTGCAGACAGACCCTGAAGGACATAGGAATCTTCATCAGGTACATGGAGACCAAGAACAATGTCAAGGTAATGCCACCGTCTAATTTCACTATTTATTATTTCTGATAATGTATAATGTAATCTGACAGGTCAGACTTTAGATTCAGAGCTACAGTCTGATGGTGGATGATCTCAAATCTGGGTGAATGCATTATTCACTTTTGCTCATGTTGTTGGAGGCGGGATCTGTAAGTGCATAATCAGCATATCGTAGATAACTCACACAAACATTTTTACCAGACATCAGACAAAATTACAACAATTTGCACGCATGCATGCATCAGATATATACAAAACTAAGAAAACTGTGCATCCAATATATGTTCACTTTGATATGAACTAGCACATCGTAATGTGTGGCAGTCTAAATTAGTTTAGACTTGAAGACAAGTGACAAGTCACACTACCACTACTATTTGTTGTATCTATTTTAGTTGACTTTTGTTAAAAATAAAATAAATACAAATACAATTTTACTGAAAGCTAATTGTAGTTCCCACAAAGTTGTTGATGAGTAAAAAAAGGGTCCAGTATTTAAAAATGTAAGTCTTCCAAGTCATCACAATAAGTTGGAAAACCCACAACATACAAAGAAATGATTGTAAGAAAAACAAAAACACAGACTCTGAACCCAGCTAGCTGTGGCTCCCACAATGTGCAGGTGTGGTACAACAACAAGGGCTGGCATGCCATGGTATCCTTCATGAACGTGGCCAACAACGCCATCCTGCGCGCCGCCCTGCCCAGGGACGCCCACCTGGACCACTACGGCATCACGGCCATCAACCACCCGCTGAACCTGACCCAGGAGCAGCTGTCGGAGGTCACCGTGTGAGTGCTCCGCGCCGAGGCTTTCTTCTTCGTCTTGTCTTGATGCTGAACACTAACCCCAGGACATCAGTGTCATGCCAACTCACCTCTGTATGTGCCCAACAGGGCGGTTTGACATTTCTAGCGTCCGCCATCGAGGATTATTTGTTTGATGTTGTTTTGCCTTGGACGGCTGTTGGATGCAACTCATTAGCACATTAGCTAATGATCTGAGGTGAGGATTAGGAGTGACGCCGGGGGTCTATTGGCAAACACGGCTGACAGAGAGGAGTCAAACGACGTTCATATCAGGGGGGTGTAGTGCAGCCACCCCCAATTAGCACACCGAGAGCAAAGTGTCTGGCCCGGGCCGACCTACTGACACTATGTCATAACCTGCCATGAAGTGAAATATCTGCTGCTACAACCAACTACCTCTTGTACTACTAATCATAACAATAATTATACTTCTATTGATAGCAGCAACAATAACATCTGCAAATAAAGCAATGTTTACTGGTCCAATGAAAAAAAAAACCCCCAGACAATTTGGCCCTCGACTTTTTAACCTTGGCATCATTTGGCCCTCAGTGGGGACTGATTGGGGAACCCTGTAGTGTAATATTCTATACATACTGTACATACATTCAAGCATACATTCAAGCAAACTAATTATCTCTTGTCCTCATTTTTTTCCTCCTCGATGATGAAGATAGAAATATAAATCCATCCACTTCCTCTTGTCCTTCTCTGCACGAATGAGCACACTGCCAACACTGACACAATACTGAGAGAGAATCACAAGTCACCCATGATGGAAACGTGCTTTGGGATGTTGCATCGATGCTTTCATCCTCTTCCATCCCTTTCTCTCGCCAGGCTGAGCACAGCGGTGGATGCGGCAGTGGCCATCTGCGTCATCTTCTCCATGTCCTTCATCCCAGCCAGCTTCGTCCTCTACCTCATCCGGGAGCGCGCCACCCAGGCCAAGCACCTTCAGTTTGTCAGCGGGGTGAGCCCCCTGGTCTACTGGGTGGCCAACTACCTGTGGGACATGGTAACACCAGTCACCCTGCTGCCACTGTGGTTTCATTGTATTTAAGGGGGGTTCGAAGTGTCTGGAAAATGTTAATCCTGGCATTGAGCGCAACTATACCAGGATTTTCGGTACTAGTATGCTTTAACACATACACACACATACACATTATTATCTTCAATTCAATATTAGATAGTAACTTTACTAACTTTATTATTATTAACTTGGCCAATTAAATGCACTTCAATTCAGAAATGAGGCAATGTTTGTTGAAAATTGAGCCATGAGATTGGGGGAAAATGGAAGAACATTTTGAATATAATCATCAAATCATGTATGGTGCATTTAAGTACAGTACACTGAAATAACTAGGATAATATTCCAATTATGACTTGATGACAACAACCACGATGGTGTTGTGACCAGTTGTGTGTGTGTGTTCTCTTGCTAGCTCAACTATTCTGTCTCTGCTGCCATGGTGGTCTGGATCTTCATGTTCTTCAATAAGAAGTGCTACACGTCACCCACCAACGTCCAGCCTCTGATGGCTCTGCTGATGCTCTACGGGTACCACTGTGGTCATCTCTCAGCTCAGAATAAAACCACCTTTAAACTAAAGTCGTCTGTAAATCTAATTAGTGAAAAAATTGGCATCATTAATAAGTTACTAGTAAACCACAGCAGCAAGTAATTATGCATATTTTCTGAAGGTGTGTGCACGCGCATGTATTGCATACATATGCATTGTACAATAAACGTATTGTACAACACATTACATGGCTCACATACACATTCATATAGGATATAACAGAATAATTTCCTTGTGAATTAAATGTCTTTGTTTATTTCGTTTTTTTAATTTTATTCTATTCGTTTCCATGTTTCCATTGTGTGTGCATTCCTGTGCGCGTGTGTGTGTATGTTTTTACGGGTGTGTGATTGTACATATGTGTCCCTAGGTGGTCCGTGACACCCATGATGTACCCCATGTCCTACGTGTTCAGTGTGCCCAGCACAGCCTATGTCTCTCTCTCCTGCATCAACCTCTTCATTGGCCTCAACAGCAGCACCCTCACCTTCATCCTGGACCTGTTCCCCAGCACCACGGTAATGCCGGGGGGCGGGGCCTATACATTCTCATAAGGGGGAGGGGCTTGTACATCCTCACAGTGGGCCAGAGGCTGTTCATCCTCATAAGACAGAGGGGCCTGTATGTCTCATAAGGGGGAGGGGCTTGTACGTCCTCATAAGACAGAGGGGCCTGTATGTCTTCATAAGGGGGAGGGGCTTGTACGTCCTCATAAGACAGAGGGGCCTGCATGTCTTCATAAGGGGGAGAGGCTTGTTCATCGTCATTAAAACACATCATGACACATAACACATAAAACTAAAAATAAATAAAATAAAATTGCCAAATTAGATCAACTTTAAAACCACAGTTCATTTTCTTTAAATATATACTTTTTAGTTCTAATAATTTAATATATTATTCTGTTTCAATATTAAATGAATGAAAAGTATGCCCTTCTGCAAACACCTATTTTAGTTTTTACTTTACAATTATCATTCTATGTGTGTGTGTGTGTGTGTGTGTGTGTGTGTGTGTGTGTTTGTGTGTGTGCCTATGTGTGTACGCGGGCTGTGTGTGTGTGCGTGTGTGTGTGTGTGTGTGTGTATACAGGGACTGTACAAGTGTAACCAGCTGCTGAAGAGCTTGCTGCTTGCCTTCCCTCACTATTGTCTGGGCCGAGGCCTTATAGACATGGCCATGAGCCAGGCTGTGGCTGAGGTCCACAGCCGCTTCGGTGAGCGCTTTGTGTATCAGTGTGTTGTAGATGCTGGGCATGCTGCAAACATTAGGCTGCACACTGCAAACATTACTTGGAAAAGCCATAGAATAGAAAGCCATGTGTGTTTGTATCGTTGCCTTCAAAAATTATAATCCATTGGCCAACAGAATATTTAGCAGCGAAGAGGTTTCAGCAATATTACATGAAGTCCATCTGTGTCCATGCACACATACACATGTGTGTGTAGATGCAGATGCAGATGCTTGCACTAGATAAAGTCCTTAAGGGGTAGAATCTAGCTTGCTTGTGCTGTGGTTCTATCAGTGTAATTGTATGTGGTGCTGCTGTTGTGATGCAAGTTTGGCATGTGTTGCCAGGCGAGGAGTACAGTCCTGACCCATACAGCTGGAACTACCTGGGGAAGAACCTAACCTGCATGGCGGCAGAGGGCTTCATCTACTTCACGTTGACCATCCTCATCCAGTACCGCTTCTTCCTCAACCACTGGTACCAGCCCTCATCATTCATGCTTACTCTTCACGTCAAAGATCACCCCAAATCTTCTTTTAGTGACCCTGCTGCAAATCACACATTGATCATATGTGATGTCATGTGATTGCATATAATGCTATTTCTACCAACGTCATTGAGATCTCTGTCTTTAATGAGATGTTGCCCACACCTGATGTTGATTAGTTTAACTGAGTAAGCAGCAGTGGACAGCACGGCCCTGCTTGGCCTGATGCTGAGATTAGTGGGGCATGGCTTGGCTGTGCCATTACTGATTGGTTAGAAGAAATATTCCTTCTTCTCTCATCTGATTGAACCTGGTAGACATGGATTCCTTAAGTGAGTAGAGGGTCTGTTTCCACTCTTGTGGCTGCTCTTTTGTAATTGTGTGTCATCAAATTGAACTCAAACTCTAATATATCTTAACCAAAGTCATGTTTCCTACTGCATTTGATGCCAGTGTCTGATGTAATCTCTAGTTGACTGGTTGAATCTAAAGTTGAATATAATCTCTTTAATTTTATTCTAAATCATTCCAGGATTCCAGACTCTGCACAGCCTCCGATGGTGGGAGAGGACATGGATGTGGATCAGGAGAGAGACCGAATCTACAAAGGAGGAAACGGCAGTGACATCTTGTGCATGCGAGACCTCTCCAAGGTTCAAGCTGTTCTGTTCATCCTGGGGCCTTTTGCATTACGGAGAATGAGAACATAATAAGATAAAATAAAGCAAACTGTTGGTAGCTTTTCCATTCAAAGCAAACCTCCAACAACATTCCGCTGTATTGCATGGCTATATATTGATCGAGACATGGTTAACAGATAGGAACAAATGTTTTGATTGACTCATTCTCTGAGACGCAACCTTTCTGTGCCTACCGTGTCATAGACATACCAGGGCAGCACCACTCCAGCTGTGGACAGGATCTGCTTAGGTGTGCCACCTGGCGAGGTAAGCTTCATACTGGATCAGAAAAACACTCTATAGCCTTTCTCAAGGTGCCGTTCACATTCACATTCACACATGTTGTTCGTTCAATGTGTGTTATGACGTATGCAGAACCTGTCCATGGTGTAGTTTGCAGCTATTCCGTCTTCCAAAATGTTGTTGGAGGCAAAGTTTCGACTGGTTTTCAAGTACATTTTATAGCTGTATGAAAATACAATCTCTTTTCACTGCTTTGCATCCTTGAAAATTAAGATGGATACTTTTGAACTTCAAAGATAATTAAAAATGTATTCATGGTACTATACTATCATATGCAAGCATAATCTATAGCATAATATATACTGTAGTCATCGTGATCATTGCATTAACTTTGCACCACTTTTTCAATGGTGAAGCAATATAACCACCTGGCCTGAGAACCAGACCAATCTGCAAGCTCATGTTTTATTTGCTCAGTCACATTTCCAGCCGACCTGGCCCAGGTCAGGCCAATAACAACATTTATCTCATATGGAGGGTTTGGTATGATGACTGTAGAGAGGGGCCTGGGAGTAGGCATTTTGTAATCAACCAAGATTGCTGTTGAATCCACTATCGGGACAGTATTATACACACTGGATGGTATATTTTCTCTTAAAGAAGAACAAAGAACTGCACCGGAAGCTTGAAAGATGTGTTTGGTTAAAGAGATGTCACATGTTTTGTTCTCAGTCTATCCAAATGTCTCCAGAGGCATTTTGGTCTGCGTCCATTGATAACGCCCCTTGGACATCGAACGGAGAGATTCCAGATTATGACGCATTCAGGAATTGGTCTGGAAATGTCAGGCTAATAACAACCTAACAAAGCAACAGACAATCTCTTTTTCTCTCACTCTGTCTCCTGCTTTCTCTCTTTCTCACTCACTCTCTATCTTTCTTTGTCTTTCTTTTTTCTGTCTGTCTATCTCTTTCACATGTCCTATTCTGCTGCCAGTGTTTTGGTCTTCTGGGGGTGAACGGAGCAGGGAAGACGACCACGTTCAAGATGTTGACGGGGGACATTGACGTGAGCTGGGGCAAGGCCTCGGTCAGCGGACACAGGTTGGTTCAGTCCTCTGGTGTTACTCCATCCTCTGGTGTTATTCAGTCCTCTAGTGTTATTCAGTCCTCTGGTGTTATTCAGTTCTCTGGTGTTACTCCGTCCTCTGGTGTTATTCAGTCCTCTGGTACTAGTACTCCCTCCTTGTTGTACCAGCTTGTCTTGGTGGCCTGTATGGATAAGGCATTTATTTAAAATTATGAGGAAAATTATGGTGTATTTCATTTGAACTGGGAAATCGGAATTTCCGACTTCCCGACTGCAAGTCAGAAGAACCTCTCTCAGGACTCCAGATGGCTGCTCTGTGCATCAACAGTAGTTAAAGCTGTAGTAATACACTGTTTATTAGCGCTTCTGCCTTATTTATTTCTCATTATGTCTAACACACAGTACTGTCCAACGTCTATATGTGAACATGTTTCTATGGTTTATATACACAAAATGTGTAATGTGTTATCAACTTGTATTGCTAACCATGGTTAACCTGGTTAGAACTGGTATTGCCAAAATGGCATCTTGGTTTTCTGACTTGTTGTACTGGAACACAGGCAACCCAGGGGTGATGAGGTAAAGAGAAGAAGTTGGACCGTTGTTGGTGCCAGGATTTAAGTTTTTGCCTTTTTGTTAGGAACAAACGAGGAAAACAAGTGACTCATTTTTTGTCTGCATGTGTTTCTCCTTTGCAGTATCCTGACCAACATCCTGGATGTGCACCAGAACATGGGCTACTGCCCCCAGTTCGATGCCATCGATGAGCTGCTGACAGGCAGGGAGCACCTGAACCTTTACGCCCGCCTCAGAGGAGTGCCTGAGTATGAGGTTGCCAGGGTGAGCAAGGCAGCAAGGTGCAGCAACCAACAAGTTGCTGTTTCCATCCTCAGTGCCTATTGGCTAGGGGTCGAGGTGTCCCTGAGTGACACATCTATACCTGAACACAGTAGCGACAGCAGGATTTAAATCATAGCTGAGTAGCCACCCGTAGCTTACATGAACAAGCCCTGCCATTGGTGTGTGAATAAGTGTATGAATTGGTAATCATCAGACATTCATTGTTAAGAGCTGCTATGTTAAGCACCCGGGGAGCAAGTAGGGGTTCAGTGTCTTGCTCAAGGACACTTCGACATGCAGACAGTTTGGAAGTCGGATCGAACCGCCGACCCTACGGTTAGTGGACGACCCGCTCTGTCCACCCGCTCTACCCACTGAGCTACTGCCGCCCCTAAGTCCGTGGAGTGTCTATAGAAGTTAGAAAAGCACAGTATGAATGTAGTTACCATTCAGTGGCATTAATCAGAATCAACAGAATCTACAGAATCTGGAAAAGGTAAGCAGCTCTACTGCAACAGTTTGAATCTTGTTTCCCCTATATCCACATGTACAGTGCGGGTAACATTAGCATTGAGCGTTAGCGTTAGGGTTACCGTTAGGGTTAGCATTAGCGTTAGGTCCAGTCCAGTCAGAGGCTAGACAGCTGGAATCCTTCATCCCTCATCCAGGTGTCAGAGTGGGCCATCATGAAGCTGGGGCTGTTGGAGTACGCGGGTCGTAGTGCTGGGACATACAGCGGTGGAAACCGGAGGAAGCTAGCCACCGCCATCGCCATGATAGGCTGCCCAGCCCTGGTGCTGCTGGTGAGGCCAGTAGATACAATGATAGACTGCGCTGGTGCTGCTGGCGAGGCCTGGAGATACAATTATGTAGATACAATGATGTAATGATCGATCATTATAATACTATATTCTGATGACATAGGTTAGTATTTTAGACATACTGTAGCTTAAGAGATCAATTCCTTTGGGCAGGATGAGCCCACCACAGGCATGGACCCCCACTCCCGCCGCTTCCTGTGGAACTCCATCATGAGCGTCATTCAGGACAGACGCGCCGTCGTCCTCACATCCCACAGGCAAGACGCACACCCACTAGTGTGTTATGTAGATGGTGTGGATGTGTGTGTGAGTGTAGATGGTATGGATGTGTGTGAGTGGAGATGGTACGGATGTGTGAGTGTAGATGGTATGGATGTGTGTGAGTGTAGATAGTATGGGTGTGTGTGTGTGTAGATGGTTTGTTTGTGTGTGTGTGTGTGTGTGTGTGTGTGTGGGTGTGTGTATGTGTGTGTGGGTGTGAGTGTGTGTGCATGTGTGTGTGTATGAGTGTCTTTGTGTGTACCTGCCTGCCTGTGTGTGCTTCTGTACTTGTGTGCTTTAGTGTGTGTGTGTGTGTGTGTGTATGCGTGTGTACCTGCCTGCCTGTGTGTGTCTCTGTGCTTGTGTGCTTTAGTGTGTGTGTG
>OMKQ01046482.1:0-11730 GCA_900302335.1 Phycis phycis
AGATGTGGACATGTTTGACTGAATGACAAAGTACGGTCAATTACGCTATGCATGTCAAACTGATAAAACTTCACAAACAATCTCTATGCATAACAGCAAACATGCAAGTGGTGAAATAGCTAAAGAAACAAAGTTAATGGTGATTTTAACTATTCGTTTTCACAACTGATCACAACACTAAGGAAAGGTGTTTTCTCACATTTGTATTTATATATTTGCATGTTTCCAGGTTGTGGTCAGGCTCAGCCTCTGACATGCTGGACATTTCTCTCACAGTTCAAGGAACCTTTTGTGCTCCATTAAGGTGCCTATTGTGAAGCTACACCCAGGGAACATTTTAAATAACATTTTAAAACATTTTAAATAAACCATCTTACCAAAGCGCATTTTGATGCCACATACATGCCTGGGTGGGCTGGGGTGAATGTCTTCTTTATCTATCAAGTAGGTCGCCACCGTCATTATCCCACTCTCAGCTTTCTCCACTCACTCCACAACAATAGTGTGTGTTGTAGCATTGTTTTTAATGCTGCACCTGCAACATTACCTGCACTTGGGATCACCTTTCAACAAGTTATTTCCAATTTTGCTGTTGGTCTCTGCATCAATATGTTAACAGGAGTGGCTGACTACACTGGGTTGAAATTGGAAGCTCAGCAGTTACAGAAGCAACATTTGGATGTGAGAGCTTCAATTATTAAGAGGTCGCACCATAGGCCGAAATGAGAAAATGGTATACGACTTCCCTCTCTTGTGCCAATAGCTAACATGTCTACCTTTAGTAGAACAGATTTCCAGAAGCCAGGCACTATGGCTGTTTGCATCAACTAGATTTAGTGGTATCTCCTTTTCTTGGTGCATATCCTTTTTTCTACAAGAAAATTCTTGTTTGTCATCTGGTACTATTTTGCAGTCTGCAGTGATGTTAGAATAGGCACTTTGTAATGGTATACATTATAGTGTATAGCCTACTAGGTTATTGCTGACTAACACGTTATTTGGCTGTGTCAGTCTTGCCTTTCATTGGATATCATTATTTCTGTGGCATTGGCCATTGACAGTTATTATTAAAGCTGTTATTTGAGTATCTTAAATGTTTATATATAGACACATCACACATCAGCAATTTGGGGATAATGCAATGTAATAGAATATAACAATCTGTTTATCATATAGTATAAATATATGTTTAAAAGATATGTTTCAAGAGCAGAGTTGTATAATTATGAATATCTGAATCAAAATCTTGCGACCAGTGCCATACTCAGTATTGACAGAAAGCAACGCAACATGAACAGGGAACATTTAACCGCATTGACCAACTAAGCAATTTCTAGGAATGCAATTTTTTTTTTTTAGCAATCTTAAAAACTAAAAAGACGCATTTATTTTTATGTATGAGCAAAATATGAATGAAAACCAACTGGAAGTGAATTAAAAACCTGTTTTTTTTTACATTGTAAAATCAATTCCGTTGGAGTTGCAATTAACGGCAATAAATGCCCTGCATGTCAATTGTTTGTTCACTGCTGACTCAAAACCTATACCCGAAGGCCCAGCTTTCATTTTTGAATTACATTTCCAGTTACTCCAGTTATTAGAGAATCCACCTTATCTCATGCCTTTTGAAATGCAAAGCGAGATCAATTTCCACCACAATTTCTCAAGAATGATCATGTCTGTCTGTGTTATCTGGAGTTAACAGGTCACCTCATGGCGTGTAATGAAAGCCAGCGTGTGGTCCATATGTTGGCCGTTTGGCGCACGGTATGGGAGGTGGGGAGAAGGAGGACGATACAGACGGCACTGAGGCTGCTGGCGGCGGGTGGTACAATTCAGGGGAAAGGTTTTTAATCAACCCGTCCTCCCCCGGCTGTTGCCCACCACTAGGTGAATAGGGTAAAATCCAGCTTTAAGGTTGCAGACAGTGCAATAAGAACACTTGCTTTAATGCAATCATCCCACCTGACTGGTTTGAATACTCTATTTATGTATTTGTAACCTTCATTCCTTAATGTACTGGGGACGTGGCTACTTTATACTTACTAATACTAGAGAGAATTGGAGACTGCTCAAAGAGTACTTGTACTAATTGAATTTGCACAAGACACAGGTTGTTTTGAAGGGAGCAAATAATAGCTTAAAGACCAAAGAATCCAAACTTAACTAGTGTTCTATTCTTTGAACAAAAGAAAATACACACTTCAACACACACAATTCGGAAAGTATTCATGACACTCTATGTGGCATATTTATTGCACTTCGTCAACTGCAACATTTTGTTGTTCTGTAAATTAGGAACTTCTGTAAAGAAGCTCCTGTTAAACTTACTGTTTCTAAATACAAATAGGCTATCATCCTAACTTCATAAGTTCTATTTAAAAAATACATCCATTGCCTATTTCATTTTGGTGAAGATAGATTGGTGAAGATGCCATAAAGTACTCCTTTAAATGTAAAATCTATTATAATGATAGGCATGTAGTCGGCTGTGCTACAGTTGCAATATGTTGAAAGTTCAACTGCAGATACAGCTGATAAACTGATACGATGGGGATGAAATTGTTGATCGGCGTTGCAGCACAAACACAGGAAAGACAATGAATCAAAACATGGTGTCTTCATGCATATTTATATGCACACCTTTTGTATTCTTGTGGGGTGAAAAAGAGGGGGGCAGCCATGATTGACAGCTGGATGTCAATGGTGCACCAGTCAATCAGTCCATTGTGTGAGTGCTTCACAATACCATATGCTGCAGACGTGTAGGACACCATGCTGTCTCTCCAATGTGCTATTACTTCTGCCTTTTTATATTTTCATTTGAATAACTAACAATCCACAGCTGAGCACATGCTTGTAGTGGAAGGCTGAATATTCAGTAGCATTTTCATGCCTTGTTTCATGGAAATTAGGCAGCGAGCTGAAAATGTTGCAGGTACACAAATACCTGTTTGCTATTGATGTAGTGCAACTTCCTGGGAACAGTTTGAATCTTTAATGTGAATGTGTGTGTGTGTGTGTGTGTGTGTGTGTGTGTGTGTGTGTGTGTGTGTGTGTGTGTGTGTGTGTGTGTGTGTGTGTGTGTGTGTGTTGGGGAGGGGCAATAATAATAATAATAATACAATAATGTTGCTGCCAAATAATATTAAATTAATGATCTCTAAGAGTCTTGATGTACACATAGAGCTGATTGAATAAATTATTTATGAACTATATACATATATACAGTAGATAGGTAATGATATTACAATTATACTGTATATAGTTGTATAGATAGATATGATAGATATGTATAGATACAGTATTTTATTTTATTTTATTTATACATTATATAGCAAATGATAATGAAGATAGATTGCTTAATTATGTCCTCATCTAAGTCTTAAGCACCAACATGTGGAGTGAAATCTGTCCTATGAAACATGCAAATATCTCATCTTTTTTTCTTCATTCTTTTTTTCCTCTGCCTGGACACATCATCTATATATATAGCTTTGCTCTTTATCACTCATACAAGATTTTCTCTCTTGATGCGGGATTCATTTGTTTCCATACTTGCACGACAAGCAGATTAAGATATTCAGCCGCTCATTTAGTTAGTGTTGATAACGGCAAGCTAAATAAAGCGTTAACTGCATCTACATGGCTCATACACAGAACCATGCAAGAGAACCACCTGCACACACCCACACCGTTGTTTGAAGATCTTGCTCATAAATGGAAGGGTACAAAAAGTGCCTGAAGTTTAATAGGCATGCGGGGGGCTGGGGGAGGCATGGAGATATTAGATGTAATGGCGGTACCTGAGGGGCATGGAGCAATGAATTGGATGTTAGGGGGAAACTTAAGTGCCAAAGGTAATCAACACCTCGGCATGTGAGCAGGTGAAATTGTTAATATTTAGCTGTTGAGCTATCCCAGATGCAACGCATTCTGAACCCACTGCTTTTTAAATTGCTGTCAATGGTACACTGTGCACTTGGAAACTATGTCATAATCATTTTCTTGGACAATAGTTAGAAGCAGTCTAAAACAAATGAGTACTGCAAGTACTCATTACTGTAAGATTAATAACTCTCAGTACTGTAAGATTCATTCATCTGTTGGTTCATTTTATCCGTTTTTTACAGTTTTTTTGGGTGCTTTTTTAGTGTTTGCACAGCTGTTTATTATATATTGGGTAAATGAAGTGTAAATCCTACCACAGATTCAGTCTCTACTTGCTTCTTGAATGGGCATCTTAAGTACGCTGACTCTACCTCAGGAGAACTTTTCTATTCATCTCAAACCTCGAAAGGGATTAAGATACTGATGTGCAAAAATAAAAAAGTTGTCTAGTCTTTGAGTCTTTGATCTTCCCTGTGGATCAATAGGGTCATGTGCTTCACTGCCACCAAAGTGCGTGTGCGTGTGCATTTACATGTGTGTGTGTGTGCGTGTGTGGGGTTGGGGGGTTGCTCAAACCGAATCCTTTGCTAAATACAGAGTTATTTGATAGTGTGGGTTGCAGTATTTTCAAACATATACCCCAGTGGGAAAATACCCTTGTTAACAGCTGCCCACATCGATTTCAGTGGGTGGGATTATTTGTCTTGTCAGACAAACTCCTTCATCAGTGGAACACACATGTGACGCCATCACGGTGAGCTGTTTACAATGGCTAACTTTTATTTTCCGCTGAGAAACTCTGCTAGTGCATACTCTTGTTGTTGTTTAATTGCTGTTATTGTGCTATTTCTGCAGTTCTGGAAGAACTGCACTTATAGCTGTGTTACTGCACTGACTTACATTATGGACTGCACTATCCTGTGTTATCCCTATGCCATTAAACTAGATTTGCAGTGATGAACAACTTCGATCCATGAAAGAAAACATTTATGTTAGATGCATTGGTAAAATTAATCTAATGCAACCAAGGCATTTAAACACATTAATCATCAGGTGGTCAGGTGCTGCACATCTCACATGCTTAGATATGACCAACATCAAGTCCTGAGAGTGGAGAGTTGACACACAACACAAGGGAGTCTTTGGAAGGATCATCAACACGTCACTAACTTGTTCCACTTTCCTTTCCTTTTGCTGGATGCTTTTCTTACTCAACTCTAGCATGCAGAACAAACTCAAACTCATTTTCACCCCGGGCCACATCAGCATTGTGGTTACCCTCAAAGGGCCGGTTGTAACTGTAAAATTATATACATTTAACTACTCCTGAGTAAATACATTTATAGAAATATATGGAAGCACTGGAACCACTGCAATCTAGCGGCAGGATTTTGCGGATCACAAAATTTAAATGCATTGTGGGAGGTGTAGTTCATGGTCGCTGTAGGGTACACTGTGAAGCAGCAATATGCCTTTTAAGCTCTCGCGGGCCACATAAACATGACATGGCGGGCCGGATTCAGGCCTTGAGTTTGACACATGTGACTTAGATGATCAACTGTAGCCTCTCCCATGGCCACCAACATCAGACTGTAACACTGCACTTCTATCTCTCTCTCCCTCTCTCTCTCTCTCTCTCGGATTCTACAACACAGTTGGAATGGTATGCAGCACTCTGAAAGAGACAGTGGAGTGTAATATTTATACACTCATACACATGAGCATATTACTTTATATTCAGTTTATTTAGTTAGTGGTATGTTGTGCCACACATTAGACATTACCAATGCTTATTTGGTTTCTTTGGGTTGGAATTGTTTTTGCTTCAACTGAAAAGCCTTTCATTTACAAATTATTATCATTATTATTATTATTATTATTATTATTATTATTATTATTATTATTATTATTATTATTATTATCAATTATACCCATGACATTGCAATACATCCACTCTTTATTAACAAAATAATTCTGAAATTCCTTAAATAATATGTTATTGATTCAGTCAAAAGCATGTATTCTGATCAATTGAATATATTTCCATCGCACACACACATTCTCTGCAAAGATAAGAGAGCTGGATTTCACCCCAGCCCCCACCAGCTTTGGTTCTGCTCTGTTTTGTATGTAACCCACAAAATGGGTTGAGATTTCGGATGTACCTCATGGGGGTATAGTATAGTGCTCCCTGTTGTCAAATGTTGGAATGCTGTATCTGACATCTGCATGTCATGCTTTTTATCCTACAGCAGGGAGCACCATTAAAGAGTAGAACCATACAGCCAAATTAAAGTGTCTTACCATTGGCCATGCAATAAATGATAGAAACGGCAGTTTGATCTGGCTAAACATTAACTATTCAAAGAAGCGTATCATAATGTATTACATTTGTCATGATATGCAGGCATTCACAGTGAACAATTTGGATTCAATGACATTAAAAAATGTTTCTTTAAAAATATATGTTTCTTCTGCCAACGAGAAGGGGCTATGGATGTACCAGTTGAAGGTCAGGTGGATGATTTGAGATCAGCATTCCTTTCAACCCGTGTTAGGGGTGCAGAAGGTGTTTAATCAGAAGGGATTAAATAGAGACGCCATTATAATTCACCTTCATCAGGGTTACGGCACGCAGCAAGCACAGCAGCGTATCAGAATCTAACAACCGCACACAGCGTTGCTTTTATTCTTGGAGACCATTTCAGTGTTTGCACACACACACACACACACACACACACACTAGATTAACTTTCAGATGGATAGACATGCATACATTTTCTAGCATGCACGTGGACACACACACAGATACACACGTACACACGCTAAAAAGTGCAGACAGGAGTGCTGCCCAACAGGTTTACATTCAGAAGATAGTGATGGTCACATGATGTGATGGTCACAATGCAATTCAGAGGCAATTAACAGCTAATTAACATGCTCAAATGAAACCTGCATCCCTGGAGGGCGTTTGCCGTGTGGGGCAGCAATAATATCAGTCAATAATGTGTATGTGTATAGTATGTGTCCATCTATGTATGATTGTTATGTGGGGAGGGGTTGTGTGCATCTGTCATTGACACCCTTACAACCTGCTGGACAAGAGTGTACAAAAGGAACCACTTAAGCAATCACAAAAAAACTAAAAGGGTGGCTGGGTTGTAAAATAGCTGTCCTGTTGATGTCAAGGTTAACTTGGTGGTTAGTCTATTTAATGGCTATGGGACCATGTAAGTACTTTTAGTTTACAGAAAATTGTGTCCATCCAAATATTACTACGATGTACAGCATATTCTAAAAGAAAAGTCTTTCACTTTAATTATTATCAAAACACTTCAATCAGACAGATAACATGGTTGTGAAATTGATCTGGGCCATGAATGCGGTCTGGCCCAACTGTCGGCGGTCCTGTTATCTCTCCACCCGTATCTTTAAAACGTAACACACAGTGACTAATTATTTCTCAGCAAATTAACTGGTTGAGTGGAACAGTTTGGAAACTCACGCCCTGCTATCAATTAGAGGCCTTTCTAAATGCTACGGATTAACTTGTTGCATATCTAACCAAAGTAATTTTCTCTTTTAGTTATGCCTGACAATTTGTGTATAATTATTTCTGTTATTATGGTTGAATCCAGAGTGTTTGGCCAGGGATCATTGACATTGTTTATCCTTTAACCTTAGAACAACTAAACAGTAGTGATCCAACTTGATTTAGCTCTGATTTTCTATGAAAAAACAAAAGATCATCTTACAACTCTTCCGCCTGCTTTTCCCTGCCCTGTATCTCGCATTCTCATTGACTGTACACATCACAACACAACACAGACTCCATGACCAATCCCTGCTACATCTCACTCAAGTCAACATGGTGTTTTGTTCATGTGACACATCATGATTGTTGTTCACGGGAGCAAGTTCCAATGATGACCTCATTAACATTTTAAGTTAAACATAAATGATAGTATAGGACAGCAGGTTCATATTGTTCCATCAATATTGTTCCATGTGATCCTGAGGTATGTGAACTGTAGCGCATAATTAGATATACACTCTGTTGCAGCAGGCTACAATGCCAATGTTGAGAATCATTTTTATTCCTTTGCACTAACCTACCAATGTTTGATTTGTTCAATGTCAGTCAACCTGTTGCACAGCCATTATTGGCTTATATGAGCACACACATAGTTGCACAACTTGATGAGATCGTAACATACACTTGTCAAATAGGAACCCAGACAACGTTACAGATTTCCATTTCATCAGATGGTTCTCACATTACAGAGCTAACCAGGTATTGCCCATAATAGCTCTCCTTGGTGTTTTTAATTAGGGAGGAATCCTTACTATGCCCGGCAGATGGCTGGATCCTCTGTCTTTCACTAAAGTCGCACTAATTAGAATTCCTGGAGAAGCCTCATCCAAGCAGAATCCATAATAAGGGACAAGGAGGGAGACGCCGGGTGTCTCCATGGCTCTGCACACCTTGAAAATGAAAAATACAAGTGCACAATAAAACCACTGTTGATTTCAAAGATCTTCAACCTTTCGGTGCTTTTCCCCTGCCTGCTTTGAGGGAAGATATCTGGCTACATTTCATAATAATGAAAATAATGATGATGGAAGAGCCAGACTAATGAGCCTCTAATAATGCCCTAATGGTGAACAGTGGCGATTTTATAATATTAACGGGCAATGTGAAGCCATTAGGCTGTCAAGGAATCATTGTGTTATTAAGAATTCATCATATATCAACCAATTACATGGTATGAATAGGAGGACATATGCAGCTGGGCTTCTGCTTTTCTATGAATGGAGCGTGTGCATGTGTGTCTGTTAGCAAGTCCCTCCAGAATGGCGAAAAAAAAGTTTTCAGGTTTTTATTTTTTATTTTTATTCTGTTATGCCCTTTAATGCCCTTCCAAAAAACGACTTTCTTAACAAGGCAGGTTAGGAACATCTGGTCTGAGATAAAGGCAAATCAAATTTGGTACCATCCTGTTCATCCAGAAAACAATACCAGCTTGTAGATTTGATTTTATAAGATTGTGAGGTGTGCGTTCATCTACAATTCAGTTTTAATTTAACCCCTTATAAAGCAATGCTATTATGTTACATTAAAAATCTTCGGGTAGATGCCAACAGCTGGTTTTGATGTAAATGAATACACAAATGAGAGCATGTGTGAAAAAGGAATTAATTAATTAATCAATAAAAAACAAGTCTGGGAACTAGCTGTGATTGCTATCACTAGACTAATAAGCCAGTATCATAATACGAGTATGCTTTTAATAATGTAGAGTAAGGCTTGTTCTCATTTCCATGTGGCATCTTTGTCATGCTTCCAGTTGGACATCAGTTAGCAAGCACCTTTTTTAAGCAGTCTTATTGGACAATTGCCTCCAATGATTGCTGTATTTCCAGTGGAGAAAACAATATTTCATCTGGTGCATTCTAATGGGGATTCGTGAAATCATAATTTAAGGGCCTAGTGTTGGTGCCACAGAAGGAAAGACAAGACACTTGGACATGTCTACAAAAGCAACAAGGCCAAATAAGTCATTAGCAAAAAGATCAAAAGAAAGATCATTGAGACAAGGACATGTGTGTGTGTGCGTGCATGCGTGCGTGCGTGCCCATGCATGTGACAACTTCTAGAAGGGTCTTGCTAACTACAATTCACAAGTATTATAGTTGTTTCCCCTTGGATGTAGTCAAGATAAAAACTCAACCTTCATTTGCCAACATAAAGAAACAATTTGTGTCCTACTTATGAAATGCTAGCGCTGCAATATATTAAATGATGACTATATTCAATCACAAAAGCAATAACTAAGCAAGAACTGGTCAATAAACATAACAATTATTTAGAAATGGAAGAAAATCGGATGCGCTTGGTTGCTGGTGTTCAGGGTTATGGGAGTACAGCCCAGTGGCATCATTTATTGTTCAAGTGATCATGATAATATTTGTAGTGAAACATTTTCATACAGTACAGAGTACAGTCATAACTCCCAGTGATTGTGGATAAAACATCTGCCATTGCCATTCTAATACATATTTGTTGTTTGCCTTGGGAAATGGCAATATTTATGAATTACAAGACTTTCCTCGGCTGCCAATCGATACTGGCTCAATAACTCCATCTCCCCAGTGTACCACTAGCCAACAGAGGCTTCACGCAAACACACTCAGCTCTGTGCTCAGAAGGACCTGGCTCTGTTCCCCAATTAAGCACTTTTAGTCCAGCAGCATGCCTATTATATATAAATATACGATTTTCAATTTGATCATGTTTAGCAATCTTGTATCAGTCAATAAAAATAAATAAAGATGTTAAATACATAAAAAGATATGGACATCATAACCAGAAACCACAATGTTGCACTAATCCTATTTCCCATTTTTGTAGATGGAATTCCTAAAAGCAGTATCTGACTGAAAGTTTCAAACTGAATCAATTTCATAAATCTTTCTAATGAAGTTCTCTCCCCTGCCGGCTCTAAATGTCATAGCCCCAACTCAGAAGCATGCTGCCTTTCTCTCAAACCAATTAATCTTTGTGATGAACTCCTTTCCTATCCAATAACAAGGTCTCTGTTTTAGTCTCTATCATAGTATCTACAATGATTCATACATTGGGATGTCAATGGAACAATTTACAATTTTATGTCACTGTCAATGCTGAAGTATGTTATAATGCTCAAGAACTATGTTGTATTCATGCATTTCTGTCAACAGACCCTTACATTTTGCACTAATTGCCAATTTAAAATGCCTGCTTTTAAGAAATGGGTCTTAGTCACGTCAAAACATGCAATTCCTCTTCCATGTAAGGCAACAGTGCCTTTTGCTTGGCATGTGAACCTCCTGTTTCTGACCAACTAGCACAGCAGATACCAGTAGGAATTGACAGGAATTGAGGACACAAGGGGATTTTAATGAAGCATATACTATTATTCTTGGGCTCATATTTTTAATTTTTGGGTCCATATTCTGGCCAGTAGTTACGGCAGCACTTCATTCTAACATGAACACATACGAGTATTGTACTAACACACTTACAAGACAACACAATTGCAATTGTGTTGTCTGTGCAATTTCCCTCGAGGATTGTTAAAGTACTTCTGTCTGTCTGCCTGTCTGTCTGTCTGTCTGTCTGTCTGTCTGTCTGTCACCAGTGTTGCTGCCTGCCGGTAGATATCAGGGGGTAAACAGGAAATAGGAACTAAAAAAGACATTTAGCGAAATATTTGATTACGGGAATGTTCCCGAAAGATTACGGGAATGTCTTTTTATACAAGCATGATAAGCTTTCACTGACAGTGGATGACAGTAAATCTGAAATATACGTCAATGTTTTTTTTCTTGTTGCTGTAAGGTTCAGATTCTCTCCCCCATCGAATGCATTGAAAGCAAAATCAGAGGCTATTGACCTGATCTTCATCGTTCCTTTCATCCTGGTGAAGGAGGCAATTAGTCCAATGTTTGGCCTTCTTGTAATGGTGTCCATGGGGCTCAGTGGACAAATGATCAGTTAGGATGTGGCTCCTCAGGAACAGTTTTCATAATTCCCTCTATTGCCTAAATAGGCAATGCATCTTTGACTGTCTCCCTATTAATCATCAAGCCACAACGTTTGATATCGGCAGTTTGGGAATCAAGCACCTTCACATGTGTACAACTCTTTACCACCTTCAACGCCAGGCTAGATGGTCATAGGGTGGGGGCCGGTGGCAGAAGTGGTGGTGGGGGGGCTGTGGGTTGAACATCTAAGGAATCACTGTGAACCATTAGCAAGTGTTTGCCCAGAGAACAAAGGAAAGGTAGTGGGGTCTG
>OMKQ01046486.1:0-10669 GCA_900302335.1 Phycis phycis
AGAGAGAGAGCGTGTGTGTGTGTGTGTGTGTGTGTGTGTGTGTGTGTATACCTGTATGGTTTGGCTCTGGTACACCTTAATAACGTGAAAGTTGAAACTGTAGATTCCTTTCCTTGGCGACAAGAAAACAGATTCAAACGTGAAGTAGTTTCCAATATTCACAAGCACCTGCAAGAATAACACACACACAAATATCATGCATACATGTTGGTGGCGCTGATGAGCCCGTCACAAGGAGGACGGAGTCAGCATGACGCGGATTCTGCGGCCAAAATGAGTGCCATTGTCTCAACGAACCTCTCAATTACATTGGGAACGTCTAAAGTCATCCCTAATGACAAACACACAGGCTGACACACACAGGATGTAAACGTTTGAACGTTTGAAAAGCAGACTAGATAATTATGCCTGGCTGCTTTTCAAGAATGGCTGATTACTCCTTTGTGAATTCTCATAAACAGAGGAAGGCAACCCAATATTTCCGGAGCTATAAGCCCCATTTATTTGTTTCTCTACCCACAACAATGCTAGTCGGTACAATTATAATCAATCGATTGTCCCGTGATTAATCCACCAATCATCCCGGCACTAGCCCACACTGCAGCCAACTGCCTTGCCTATCTGAATATTCGTCATCAAGAAAAACAAATGAATGTATACATTATGCATTGATCCTTTCAATCAATCATGAGTCATCACAGCGTTTCAACGTTCAATCCTTCCCCCCACACGACCTATACATCCAATTTATCATATGAGCGTCAGCAAGGTGCCAACGGTAAGCCCGTTTGACGTGATGGAGCACAATGGGAAATGCTACAAGATAACTAAAACACTTTCACCAGACACATCGTTTCTTCAAAATGACCTTTCTCCAACCTTATATTGCCACAAAACATCAGCAACCACGACACCCGAAACGACATCTGAGCATTCTTCAAGAGTTGATTGATTTATTTTTTTTAAACACGATGAATGAAGTATTGGCCACGCATTACGATTCACTTGTAAGTTTGCCGACATTATAAGAACTGGGCATTCCCACACGTTGGTGCCCAGTGAACACGTCCACTCCACTGTGGACGCGTTGTGTGCGCGCTTCGACGCGCCGTGCGACGTGTTCGGGATGCTCAACACCCCAAGGCCATTCCCTAACACGCGGCGGCTACGTGTGCAACGTACAGCCTGATCAATGATAATCCCTCTCGAATTTGATCGATAACATGCGGATGACCCACATATATATATATATATATCGTTGCACATCCCAGCACTGATTTAACAGTTATTAGTCAAAACGGAGCGAACGGCAATTACACGTGAGAACGCCCGGAGACACCAAGTGCACACGAACAAAACTTAACAGAGTCTTACTTGGTCGAAGTAGATAATTCTCGTCTTGTTGCTCATCTCCGACGGTTCGTGGTTGTTGCTGCGGACGGCAGAGAAAGCCACCTTGGAGTTGGCGGCGCGCACCGAGATGCCGAGCGGAGACGTGAAGCCCTTCCAGTCCACGGCCGGGTTGGAGTCGCACACCACGAGGCATTTTCCCTCCAGGACGATGGGCTCCGTGTCATTTTGGGGACTCGCAAACTGACACAGTAGAGTCCAACAAATCACGACGAGGAGAGCTTTCGCTCGGACTACCAGCTGTGACGGCACCATTTTCAAAAACAGCGTCTCCGCACCAAGTCCCCCCGTCCACTGCCGATCAGCTCCACAGACGCGTCTGACGCCGCCAACTTCTATTACTGGCTTTCAGTAACGGGGCATTTTTTGGAGTTTATGTGGAAATGTTTTAGATTTTACACAACGAATCCCAAATAACTAGCAAATAGGCGGAAAGCAGACAGCTGTCTATTCCATGAACATTTCCAACATATTGTTATTTAGAACAATTTTATATTGCGAGGCATGGATGAGGGCTTATTCGGTCGAATATGTGCGGGTACAGGGTGTCACACAGCCTTCTCCCCAAGCAGTTTTATGGAAGGTTCTTCTGATCTGTTGCGAACTGCGTGCACTTGTCTCCCACATTACGCATGTCGCCAGACGCGGTGCGGCGGTGGTTCACCTGTTTAAAGAAACCTAATGAGGCCTACAATGATAATTGAATACAAAACGAAGGTTCCTACGAACCATGCACTGCGTGAACTATGATCGGCTGTGTGATTTTATCACGATTATTTCAGAAGAATCAAGGTGTGAGATCAGGGTCAGCAGAGTCCGGGAGAACGTGAGCAAGCATGCGCAACGCCGCGCAGACGAGATGTCATGTTTTTAAGGTGGCAGGATTACCCGCCTTATTCCCAAATATACTCACACACACACACACACACACACACACACACACACACACACGCTCGCACGCACACTCACATTCCAAAACGCGCGCACACACGCGCACACACGCACTCTCTCACGCGCGCGCGCACACACACACACACACACACACACACACACACACACAGGAGATTAACAGCAAAAGTTGTCAACATTTTAGAAGGATTGGGTTATCACTCTCTTTATTGAGAACATTTTGTGTTTCATTCAGAGTTACGTTCTCCCTCTGCCCCTAACCAACACAAACAATCAGGCCTAGTGGCCTGTGGGAATTAAGGTTTCTAAATGACTAAGGAATAAGTGCCGGCTTCATCCTTTAAAAGTGCTAATATGATCATACGTCTGAGCTGTTTTCTATTCGTTATTGGTATGTGTTCTGTACATCACCATTTGTATTGTGTTATTCAATGTCACGGTAACATCTGCTATTTTACATAACAAGAAAGCTTAGCGAGAGCCCCCACTCTGCTGCAATGGCGCTCTCTGGGAGCTCGCTTTTCACAGTTCTTATTTTTGAATTGATGAAACAGAAGTCCATATTTTTCATCTGCATATATTTTACTCTCAAATTTGAGACCGTGATGTGGCACGTAGGGCACAGACATGTGAGCTGTGGAGCCTTCAGAACCTTCTCTTAGAAGATGCCAGATGCCTACTGTCTACGGTGTCACATTTTGGTGCCTGGGTTTGAGTTTTTGGAGAGAAAAAAGTTTCTTTCTAAAATATGTAATTAAAGAAGTATGTGTTCAGCGCTCGGCACAATAACCTTTTCAGCATCAGCATACCTCATAGGAAACGGGTGTATTAACTTGGACATGGTGGTGGATTATCATTTTCTCCGTCACTCAATAGGGTTGCAGCGCCGATCCACGTCAAAGGACAACAGTATCAGTCCAACAGGGGGGAGTCAGAGACAGCCGGCTCAGAGGTCCAGAGGGGAGGAGCCGCCCGTAATTGTCCTGATGTCCTGTCCCCCGCTCTTGAGTACGAGAGGTCCAATCAAAGAGCGATAAAGAATCTCAAAGTTTATGAGAGTCTTTTCAAGTCCCAGGGGATTTAAATACCGTTTGCTTTCTGACGAGCTCAATTTGGGTCTCGTTGGCATATGCTACTTGACATCCTTGTTACGCGCGTCAATGTGTCCACCATTGTAGTATTTACAACATCCAGATGCAATATGCCTGCAGTATACCTCACTTCACTTTACTTACTTTCCTTGGCTTCAGTTACATGTATACTTTTTTGATTTAATATGAGCAGATTTTATTACATTCTGCAGTTGGTTAGATACATATTTGATCTGGAATATAAATATGTATTTCTCTGCTGTATTTTGTGTATATATATTGGTGGTTGTCTTTATTCTATTGTATTTACTTTGATGTTTTTAGCTTGAGCTGTAATAAAGAATTTCCCCCGGGATCCTGAGAGTAATTTATCTGTACCTAGATTTGTTTCTGTGTGTCTACATATCTGTATCTGTATCTGTACGTTTCTTCCTTCTGTGAATCTGATCATTCACTGTCGTGTAAACACAGCCAACAGATCTGCTTTGGGGGTCATTTACAAACTCAGCAGGTTATTCATTATGTGGATTAAAGAAAATGACACACTGACAGATAAAAAATATGTTCTATTGATATGCTGAGGAGACCTGGCCTTGACCTTTATGAATATATAATATTCCTGTAACCTATTCCTAGTGCACCTTGGATACATCACTTAACTTTGATCAATACGCTGATGCGCACGGAACAACGTGACATTGAAGTCACTGTTTTTATTTTTCGTTGATGTATTTTGTTGTGTTACATCTTCCATGGCCTCACTTGTCCTGTTAATGTTATTGTTAATGTTGTTAATGTTATTGTCCAATTCTCATTGTGTTACATGTAAATCCTATTGATGTCAACTGCAAGCTCAATGTTTCAATATCAATATTTATGACTACCACCTATTTGACCTTTGACCTTTTACCTGTTGGAACTCTGACCTTTTACTTATTAGACCTTTTACTTTTACTTTTTACCTCTTAGACTTTTTACCGATTGGATATTTGATCCTTCACTTATTAGACCTTAGAGAGATTGGACCTCGGACCTCAAAGGTTCTTGCATGCGTGGTCTCATGACAAACTGCCAGCGATGTTGAAAGGGTTTCTAGCGGGGCGCTTGACGGCAGCAGAGTCCCTTGACAGCCTACACCAGTCATCTGATGGCGGTGGGTGACTGTGGAGTGTGACGGTTGACTTTGGAAGTGTGCAGTATTGGCCAAGTGCTGCCTTTTAATATTTCACTATTCATATTGTCATTTGTTGAATTCCCCATGGTGGATATAGGCCAAGTTTCAAACCTGGGACGATTTCTGTTTTTAGAGCACAAGACACTTGATAAGAAAAGCATTTCTTTTCTAAATCTCAGTTTTTATGCAACGTGTACCATGGCATTTATTTTGAAACGACAACAATATTGAATCCTTAGTTTATAAAATATACAGATGTAATTAACATCTGCAATTCATCTGCATGCAGCAAGCGTTAGCAACTCTGAAGCTGTGACATTCGTTTGAACATTTGTTCTTCTGGTACTAACACCAACAATATTAGTCTAGATTAAACTGCATCTCATCTGTCGATACAATGAATAGATCACAAACAAAACACACAAACATTCCTGAGTAAGCAACCCGTTGTAATCATTCTTATCATTGTGGTGAAAAGGCACCAAGATGGTGGCTTGGATTGTGCCTCATGTTAAACTCTCCGACACTCGAGCAAGTTGTGGAAGCCATCTTGGAAAGTACCAAAGATGACTGCATGATTCACGTTGAGAAAACACAAAAGGTAGCAAGCTCACAGTCCTCAAATGGACAAACTTGCTACAGAATCAAATATCATAGAACTCAAACGTTTCATAAAACCACTTGAAACGTCTTAAATGGGTGAGGCAGCCCTACTCTAACCAATGTCTGTGGTTCCGTTCTTGTAGGGTTGACTTTAAACGGCAGGTCACTCCGGCATTCGCGTCAAATGTGTTTGTCATCCGAGTGCCCAAAACCACTGCAAACACACAGGAGACCAGTATATATCATTATTTTATCCAATCGTAATGAGCAGGACCTGCTTGCCGCCTAATCCCTGCTTGATATGCGCACGCATGTCCAGGTTCTAGGCTGTACCACGTCGCCGCGTCCTCCATCTTAAGAGAACAGGCGGAGACGTAAGGGAACGTGTTCTGTTTTGTTCCCCACAAACATGGAACAAAACAGAAGGAGAACGGCGTTCTGTACGTGTTCACCCCCCCGTCGACGCATGTTCTCCAGCATGACTCTCAGTTTGTGTGATTACATGAAAACAATTGTTAACATGAAAATAATTGCAGTGTTATATATATTGTTATGCTGATCGTTATTTCGATGGTGCATCACTTCAGAAATGATTGCGGTAAGGAAAGTTATCTCCTTTCCTCTTGTAAAGGAAGGTCCAGTACGCTGAAGGACAGAAGAAAGGAAGCATTGAAGCACCTTTCCTCAGCACTTAAGAGAATTCAAACGGCTCTTCTCACGGCTGCCACTTAAGATGCTTCCAGGTAATTTCACTCAGCGAAGAACCTTGCTGAGCAAAAAAGACTACAGAAGCTCAGCCCTTAGGGGTCATCAACGTAGACTGAATGTAGTGTTCTCTACAAGCGGTTTGGACAACTTCTCTCTTACAAGCGTTCTCATACAACGCCAACAAAGTCATAGTTGGTTATAGTCATAGATAGTTATGATGATGAGATAGCCATGCTATGCATTTCATATTTTATTTGAATAGGGCTTCATTTGGTATGCTTTTTTAATTTTCAAACAGATAAAGGCGACAGTAGCTCAGTGGGCAGAGCGGGTCGTCCGCTAACCGTAGGGTCGGCGGTTCGATCCCCTTGATCCCCCAACTGTCCACGTGTCGAACCCCACAAATGTACAGATTGTAAGTCGCTTTGGACAAAAGCGTCCGCTAAATGCCCCTTTACCCATTAGATAAATTGTAAAGAAACTGAGACCGTCGCCTTGCAGTGGCCCTGCAGTCGCCCCGAGTTCCACCACATCTCGTGGTGTGAAGACAGTACAGTGCTGTCAGTTTGCATAGTGTCGGCCATGATGGTAGTTCTTTCTTCGTGGTTTGTAGTAAATAAACTACTCGCGGGCGTACAACACGCTATTGAAATTCAGCATGTATTTTCTTGAAGTCATGGAGAAACTGACAGATACAACCAAAGAGTTCCTGTGAGTCTTGTTCCGCAGGCTCCCCAAATTTAACCTGAAGACACAGAGAAGAAGAAAAAGGCGGTTAGCGTCGCACAGCGGTTAGCTAGCATAGGATTCCAGACACAACACGAGGGACAGTCTTAAAAAGGTGCAGCGGCTGATTTCTCGGACCACTTCTGTTGCGGCGCTGTTCCCCATATTTGTCCCCGCTGTTTGCACCTGCACAAGGCCGTGAGATATCCGTGTGTACGCTCCATTGCCGGCCTTGTCACTGGAAGCCCAACTCCCTCACTGTTCTCCTTCACAGGCGTTCAATTATTTGATCTCGCGTTTTGAATGGCGACTGCATTGGAACTGCGTGTACGAGCCCGGACGTGGACGCGTGTCGAAACTGAATTGACTCGAACCACAAATCTTACATGAACAAATTGCAGGGAAAATCCGCCATTGTGTCTTTAAAGGTAGAAATGTATTCACTGAATGTCATGAATGCCCAATGTCATTTGCAGGCAGTAAGCATTTCACTTGTATGAACACATTCCAAAATAGATACTTAAAATACAACGATGTGTCTATCTGTCTGTCTGTCTGTATAAACACAATCTAGACTCTTGACACGTGAGTAGGGTTGCTCACAACAGCACTGCCACAACACATGAGTCGGTTCATGCTGATAACATATAACATAACATATGTATATTTTATATATTATATAACATATAACACGACGGCCTCCACGAGGCCGGGTTCTGAACACGTGCCTCCTTGCAGCAATGAAGGAAAGTTCAGAGGTCCATCGGGGTTACGTTGGGCTGACTGAGCTCCATCAGATACTTGGACCATTAAGGGAGGACAAAACACACTTATTCTCATTCCATCTGGGGATCGACGGTGTGACACATCTCCCCGATTGGGATTCGTTATAAATAAGGATTAGGAAAACAGCATGACTGAAGTGATTTCTTTCTCGTCGCTGTCTGGAAATCTCCAAAGTATTTTAATAAGTAAACATCATCAACATCAGTAACATATATAGTTAATTATTTAAAACACTGAAAATCTCAATCTGCATTTTGCAGCGCACACATAATGAACCAGCGAGCAGCTGGCTGAAACAGGGAGGCTGATATGGAGGCCGGGGAGATGCCAATGTTTTGGTAATGACATTAGTCGAATAACACCTTCCTCTATTGTCAGTCAGATTCAAATTCAAGTTTACAGTTTTCATCCAAAAAGTTAAAACCCTGGTGCACGGGTGCAATATAATGAACTCACAGAACTAAACGAGCGACCGATGACTGCGTTGCTGTTTAGAGGAAACGGAAAAAACTTGTGGGTCACTTTGACTCCAGGCCACGGACAAACGTGTGATAGACTCCGTTCGGCCCCCAAGGACTAAAGGACAGCCACCACTCGGCTTGCGGGGTAACCTTGAAGTGTTGTCACTCTGAAATATCTCCCAGCGTCTCCATGTGGGACGGAGGAGATAAGATGAGAATCAATTGGAAACAGAAAAAAAAAAAAAAAAAAAGCCGCCGCTCCCGAAATTGGCTGCTATTTATCCCGGCGAAAAAAGCAAGAAGGCGCGCGTAACTCCGGGGATTACCAGTATGTCGGAGTACAGCTTCTTCATCTCCTCGCACCTCTTCGACAGCAGGGAGAACTCCGTCTTGTACTTCACAATGGCCATCTGTTGCGCATGGAAAAAAAAAGGGTTTTCAAGGTTAAATTCTTTTTGAATCATGTGCATTCATTAATTTAAGTAATTACGTTTCAAATGGGATTTAGAGAATCCAAATTCTCTCTTGGGAATGCTAAACAGCATATTACATAAGTGGATTACAATGGGGGGACTAAGTTCTACATTAAAATTATTTATGCATTATATAAAAGCAAAGCACGGATTTAATACACAAAAGTCACAGAAATATGAGAATGTGTACGCTTAAGCTAACAAGAAGGCGCTTAGCGTGCGATTAGCATACTTCACCTTTAAGTCTTTGGAGAAGTTTTGATATTGATCCCCGCTATTTCCTTTCCTGTTCGTTTTCCTGTAGTGCACGACTTTCTGAAGCTCATTCTTCAGGACTGAAAGGGCGACACACAAGTTGCCATCCATCATCATTTGACTCATAGTAGCTGCTATGAGTCAAATACAGGACTCCTGTCTGCCTCGTTCTCACGCTGTGTTTTCTTCTGTCACGGCCAACTGTCGCATTGTCGTGTCATATCACACACATACGCAATGGTAAATTAAGCTAATGCAAATGCTAAATGCAGCTAGTCCACTTCTTTTGGACTCAAAAATCCCTGGCCACCCAAAACCCATCAGTGCGGTTGACATCCAGTGTGCATAGTCAAGGTGACAACAGGTTTTCCAGTGAATCTGCATAGATACATGCAAATCATAAAAAAAACAACCGCCGATGGTTGACCAATGGCGCTAATCATTAGCCTGGCCCGTCAAAAACATTAGCTTGTTTTATCTACCAGGGCACAGTTTGTGGACGAAACTAGTTAATTTAAGTCCACTACCTGTGCCCAGGTAGATAAGCAGCCACATAAAAGTAGCACACCCATAATTACTTTTATGAGTGACACCTGTGACAAATGGTGCTGAAATTAAATTAACTAAATGTTTAAGGTCAGCACATTCAGAAGCACCTCGTTAACAGGTGGCCTGCTTCGAGAGTGCTTGTAAAGTAATATAATACAGAAAGTAATATAGAAAGTAATATAGAAAGTAATACAGAAAGTAATACAGAATGCTGAGTTAAAACCACGATGATTTGCTTGCCACCCAGTTAGACCCGGTTGGACAAAGAGGACATTAGCCTAGCTGTTTTTTAAACCACATTTTATCACACTTAATAAAAAGAAAAAAAGGTAATCAAACTTTGATGGATGACTAATAACAACGGCCACTTTAAATGTATGAAATTTAAGAATTCATGAAATTTCCCTGTTCAGAAGGAGGAGTCCCGGGACTCGAAAATGAGTCCAAATTAATTCTTCCAGCGAGACACGCGCTTATATTTTGGTTGTAAGATTTCGCTATCCCACCGCTGCCCTTGTCTCCAGGAGAATTAAAGCGTGTGTGATGGATAAGACCGTGGAGCCATTTGTTCTTGTCGTCTCAGCAGAGCTAGGAATAACAGTCTGGGACAGAGAGGAGAGTAGTAAAAACCCGATCTACTCACCATCTACCTCTGCGGTCAGTCCTTTGATGGATGCTGTCCAATTTCAGACACACACGCACACACACGCACACACACACGCACAAAGAGAAACAGATACAAGTTTCTATTATACCAGCGTCCACCCAAAACTCACCCAAAAGAAAACAAAGAATATGTCAACCCACAGATTTCTCCAACTTTGATGAAAATCTTGATTCGCTCGTACCTCCCGGGACAGTTTCAAATTCCGCCAGCTCCTGGATAAGCATGAGGACGCCCGGCTCCTGGAACATGATCTGCTCCACAAGGGCGTGGAGCAAGGTGAAGCTTCTGTCTCTCCCTCGTAGCTGGACGAGCTGGGGAGGATGAAGAGGAGAGGGTTCAGGGTAGGAGAGGGCACACACACACACACACACACACACACACACTGACCCGGGCCCGGCCCCTGAGGAGAGAATACCCCCTCACAACGCACGCGGGGCAGGCACCAAACAGACTGCCCTGTCTCGGGTCTTCTCTTGCCCCGGGGCAGGGCAGTCAGAGGAGGGCATGGGTGAGTGTGTGTGTTGTTTGCCCTCGTGCGATTTCTGTTGTGAGCTTCTGGCGCAGTGCTTTGGGTGACCAGCATAACCAAAGTAAGCAAAAATAATATAACAATAATATAATACAATATATAATTCATAGTATCAAGTATATAGTATATAATGTAATATTACATCATATATTATATATCATGTTTTTGTAATATATATATATATATACATGTTAATGATGATTAATGATCAATTCATTTTACAAACAGAATGTGATTATTATTGTGATTATTTAAGTGTGATAATTTTATAATTATGTTACGTGATTGTTACATCATTATATGACCGTTACATTACATATCTATAAGC
>OMKQ01046487.1:0-11462 GCA_900302335.1 Phycis phycis
TATATACATCAAAAGAGCAGAGCAATGGAGCAGAGCTCTTCATGGGTCTACTCAAACCCTGGGGTCAGAGACCTGGTTAGGGTCCATGTTTTCTTCGTCATGGTCTGGGACGGGTTCCCGATCTACCGGGTTGGTTTATCGTTGCGTTTAATACCCAAGTGGATCGGACAAGATCCGTGATCAGCATGAATCACCAGAGAAACATAAGGAAGGGCTGTGCAACTCACCTGATGTTCATGATGACCAATAGGACCAGACCACAAGATCAGGAAATAAGGTGAAAAAAACCTACGGTAAAACCGCAAAATGTGGGGAAATAAAAATGAGTAGTGCCAGTGAGTTGAGTCACAGCAGAGCTGAATAAAGAAAGTGAATGTATAGGTCAAACCTAGTGGTACCATTTGTGTCTGGGCCTCCCTTCATGTAGATACGGGACAAAGACGAGAAGAAAATATTGTGGTGTTAAGTGCAACAAATGGCGGTCTCAAGGTTTTTTTATTCTGATGTACTTTTGTCTGGCTACCATATGTTGAGTTCAACGTGATCCATGTTTTTAGTAGTAGAACAGCGTTTATGTTGGCAGTTTTAATTTCCAGGGTTGTCGGGTCCATAAAATACGGATCCAGGGTCTCGCTCCTCTCGGACACGCGCTGGAAGGTGGATGGAATTTGTCAGACAAAAACGGGTCGGTGTGTGTGTTCTTTAAATATGATCGGATCCAATCGGATCTTGGAACAAATTTCCCGGGTCTGTTGGGATTCGGGTCCGTAATTCTGGACCAGTGAAGACCTCTTCAATGGGGCAAACAAAGGGAGCTTAAAAGTAAAGCAATTTTAATTAAAGCCGCTTGGGAAATTTTACCTCAAGCATGATGTTGATTTGTCCAGCTTGGATAGTGAGCCTGAACGCTCTGAATTCTCTTGGCACATCTATTCTAGGTGGACAGAGAAAATGACAATGATTCACTGCTTAGGCCAAGAAGACTTTCATTCTTTGTTCATTGATCCTGAGGTTTGGGAGGTGACACAAAAGCCCACACGGCCTTGAAAAAAGGTTCCAATGTCAAATATGTTTGGACACATTGCATTTGGACAACTCTCTAAAGATCGCATCATCCAACTTCAATGGTGTAGGAAATGTGAAGAAGAAAGCATATTCTGAACTCTGACCATAAATAGATTTTGATAAAATAGAACACAAAAACGAATAATGATGAGCCGCACAGTAAGCAGAGTTGTCAAAGTTCTGTTTGCTTAAATAATTGCTGGATGTACTGTTAGCCCTTTGATATTGGTAGGGTTTTAGTATTGGTATATTTTAATTACTATTCTTTTTAACAATTACAATAGTAACAGAATGGAACCATGTGTTCATTTGAGAAGACTGCATTATCAAAGTGTAAGTAAACACCCTGTTCCAGCTCGATCATAAATGCATGTAATGCATGCGTTTCTGGCTGAGAGTTCTCGGAAAGAGTGAGGAGGTATTATTCTTATAGTTACATCCCATGGCAACTTACATCAGTGAGTACGAGAATGTTATATATGAAATGCGTCACGCACACTTTATGTTGAAGTGACCATCTGTCGGATGCAGCCATCAGCATCAACTACCCCGAGCTCCACCCAGCTACACACACCTTGGCCACAGCGTAGCGTTGTTGCTGCAGTGTGCCTTCGTCGTGACAGCTCCTGAGTTTGAAGCAGAGTAGAACGTTTACAAACTGGAAGTCAGAAACTTGGGGTGCGGGGGACCTATCCTCCCAAGGACCCCAGAGACATGCTTTAAATTAGGGATCCCGAGACGGAAACAGCTGAACACCGATGTGGAGAAGATCCAGGCCAAAACTCAGCATCCAAATCAGCTGGACTCTCTGGCAGGTCTTGCTAAGGACTCGCAGCCCGGGGATCCTTGTTTACATTACCATTTACAGAATGTTGCAAAAGTTGAATGCTCCATCAGGTTTTTTTCATTTCGAGGAAAAGGAATGTAGATTTCTGTCACCCATCGCTTGTACTCACCTGCCAGCTTATTTTGTCAAAGGCCTTGGTTTCACTTTGTCATTTCAACACAACAATTATCATCCAATCACGGCGGGTCAGATTAACTGTCAAGTCTGGTCAGTCCCAAATTGCATTTTGCTCATAACGTGATACCAGAGCATAGAATCAAACTTGGCCCAGCTGTGCTGTGATCCGATTGTCTGTGGACAGATAACTGGCCACTAAATTAAAACCATGGCCCATGCTGTCTATCGCCAATAGTTCCCACAACAACTTCAGGCTTATTTCAGTCATGGTGCGTTTTGGTGTCTTTGCAGAAGCTCTGGATGAATGAGCCTTTACTAAACCATCACATATACTGGTACATATACAGCAGATGTTTGGTAAACATGGACATAAAACAGCTAATTATATCCAATACCACTTCATCATTGAATAGTATTGTTATTAATATATCATGATTATCTACCATGATTATCTACCATCACATCGCAAATACATCTATAAATCCAAAGTACAAAATAAGTATGAAAAAAGCAACACTAATATGTAATACCTTTGAAAATGAAATGGTGTACAATTGAATCTCAAAATATTTCCTTTGGATGTCAATTGGGACAATGTCACAGGTATATGATACCTGCATGGATTTATGTAGCTCAGGCATCATCTGCCGTCATCAGACATCATCTGAAAACACACATATAGGTGGCAGAAAAGATCAGGCATGTGGATTACGTCTTTGCCACATACAGTATGTAATCAAAGTCAAATTAAATGTCCTACAAAGGTTCAACTTCCATGTTGTTTACACTGGGGTGTCATTTTGTAGTTTGGGAACCATCTAAAGGACTACAAATGAATGGGAAAAACACGATAAGAGAAGCTGCTAGCTCTTGTCTGAGAAGACAATATACTTTATTCATACCCGAGGGAAACTTCAAATGATCGGCCCTACAGTCTTCAGATGCTGACTTCCTATCCATTCCAAAAGTTCTCAAGAAATCAGCAAGCAACTGAGAGGTCTCTTATCAAATGCCCTATCTACCAGTCTTCCACCTATAAGCTAACTGTTGATGAATTAAAATCCAAACCTATTTTCTATGCTCTCTTATTTGGCTCCAATGAGTCCCTCAGCCTCTCATTACAGCTAAACTGACCTGTTAGCCAGCACTAGCCAACCCCTGTGATGGATAGGTATTAGGTTTAAGGTTTTTCCTTAATGCTCCTTGTCAAGCCTGCCCCATCTAATCATAATGCTGTCTCGAGCCTGGACGACTGGCCATCCCACCTGACAGCTACCGGCTTACTCACTATAAGCCCCCACCTCTATACCACCAAATGGACTCTTTATCGTCTCTTATTTTCAAACAACTTAATTTTGCTTAAACTCTGATTTGTTTTACCATTGTGTCTGCCCATTATGAGGGGATCCCTCTTTTTGTGTTACTCCTCTTTTAAGGTTTCTTTCTTGATATTTAGGGAAATTTTCTTTGCCCTTTTATATGGCTTCAGGTCAGGGCTATACAAATTCAAGTTAATTGACATGATAGTCAACCACAGAAAAGAAATGCTGTAAGCTACGGCATGTTACAGAGCTAGGCAGCAATATAAATGATAAATCAGCAGTGGCAAGAAAAAAACATTATCCTATCACCATCAGTGCCACGTCAACCATTTTAATGAGCTCACCATAGGGAGCGTCACAAAACGTTTAATTGTTCATTGAAAACAATGTACAAAGAACGATGTTGTCATTTATGAGTGAACGTTAGAAAGTGTGAAGATTAGATGGAGCCATCAGACACACAGCACCTTTGGAGTAGCACCTTTCATTAATGATTACAGCCGTGCTTTGCAGCCGAATGAAAAACACCATTTGATGCAACAGTGGCAGAGGGGTAATGGGTGAGGAAATCCTAGTGGGTGAGGAAAGGCCTTCTCGAGATGCCTTCTTAAATAGGATCACGCCTCATCTAATGGACTTTGAGCTTCGGGGCTTCCTGCTGAAGGTGTGTTTAAAAGGATGGATGGCACTTGATTATTTGTAAGTAAGGAAAGTAAGGAATTGCCACACGGCAGTCTCTGCATTGGAGTTCTTAAGGAAATATTGAAAAAGGCACTTGATTTAACTTTTGACAAAATTATAAATGCATGGATTCCTAAAATTAATCATAGCTGATACACTGCATGAAATGTATTGAAATTTTGTGTTTCTTTTTGTCCTTTCACATTATCACTGGCTTTGTATTTATTCATATTTGAAGTATTATGTATTTCTCATAGTTATTTAAGATTTACAAAGGTTGTCGGATTTAATTGATTCAAAATGTTTTCCACCGTTTTTTCGTATTTCTCTTCTTGTGGTGTGCTGGATCGGGCTGGATACAGAATTGGTGGGCAAACAGACCTGTAAAATCAGGTGTGGACCTTGTCCAGAGTTGCTCTTTCACACATTTAGCACACATAATATATCGTCCATGTCAGATATCGTCCATGGCAGACGCTTTCTAACTTACTGGACATACTGTTTGGTTTCGGAGAGGGGTGGAGCCCGGGCAGAGCTGGTACACAGACTCATAATCAATGATATTAGCGACATCTATGTTGAGCATACAGCGACGTGTCTGTGAAAAGGGTCTGTTTCCAGCTTCATTGACGTGCAGGGATCTTTCAAGAGACAGGTTGCATGTCTGAGATTCCCCACCACTGGTCGAAAACCAGGCCACATTCCCTTGTACTGGTGAGCCCATTGTTTTTCCAAATGACTAACAACTGTAAGAAACAATTGATTTAATGACACATGATGAAGCTAGATGAAAGAACCCAAGAAAACTGACCAGTTCTTAAATCCCTCAACTGTCTTATTATTTTGATGACTGTTGACTGGTTATTGCTTACAGATCCTTTGAAAAACTTCCAGGTGAAAATCTGTGAATGCCTTCATACCTGGATGCCCCCTCTGCCCACAATGCAGACAGTAGGCCTGACACCTTCCTCTTAAGTGTTCTGCACCATGAAGCATGCTTTTCCATTCCCGCTCTGGCGTCTCGTTATCTCAACTGCATTGCGCTTCAAACAGAACTATGGATTTGTAAATTGTCAACATGAAAACATATACATAGTGTCAGGAGGATGCCTGGCGGCCTTCACGCTGAACCTGTTCATTCGTTCTCTGAAATTGACATATTAGCATGATGGTGTGTGTGTCAGTATGCGTGCTTGTGTGCGTATGAATTATCTATGAAGGGATTTTGCTATCACGAGTCGGGCAAACCACAAAGCGGCATCTGTCTCACATCGTATCTTAATTAACATCTTAGACACAGAGATAAATCTCTTGAACATAATTTGTCAAAAGAAGCACTTTTAAGCTTGTTAGCATGATGTGGCAAGGATTTGCTCTTGGTTATGCACCGTCTTCCTCTTTCTCTCTCTCTCCCTCTCTCTCCCATCTTTGTTTCCTTGTATCCTTCATGATTCTCAATATTTCTCTTAATCTTATTTTTCTGAGCCTCTGTTCTTTGCTATTTAATTCCATTTTCTTCCTTCCTACTTATTTTCTGTCCATTTATTTCGGGACCCTTAAATCTATAGTAAGTTGGCAGGTAGGACACTACAAGCAATACAGTGGGATGATTACAGAACATAACGAGGATGATTATGCTATTCACAGGTGCTTAGGTGCTATTTGTGGTTGTATGTGTTTTCTGAAGACATTTCTGATGCCTTTGAATTACTCTCCCCTTTTCAAAAACACAGTAAAAGGGCATATATAGATGCATTGAATGGATGCTAAGCTTTAAAATGTCAGTGTAGTGAGTCTGGAGTTTTTCTCACTGAAAATGTCCTTATTTAATTGTATTTCCTGTGCCAAGAAAAGGAATACAATTAAATAAGGATTGTGAATCCCTGGTTAAGCACTGCTATAAAGGACTAGTGGCTAGAGACCAAACTGTATGCACTTGTATGATTAGTGACACAGATTCAGTTAGGAATAGCCCTTTAAAATAAATAAAGTGTACACTAAGTAAGTAAAGGGTGGTGACTTCAAACCAGAGCAGTGACAAAGACGAGGAGTGTCTCTCTGCTGCTAAAGGAGCAGCAGAGAGACCAAGAGGCTAACAGCAACATTATGAAGAGAGAGAGAGAGACAGAGGGGCGAGTGTGGCCCGGGGTTAAGTTGCTCAGGCAGAGATATGTGCCACTATGCCGGGCTGGTTTACATACGGTAGCCTTGTTACGGCGCCGCTATTTGGAAAACAAATCAAGCGGTGGGCGGTGTTGGCCACACAGAACAGCGGCCGTGAGTACAAATTCAATCACAGAATTTCCGCTTGTGGCCTCATCTGAGATGACGGGGGGGGGTGTAAGAGCCCATATGTCCATAATGCTATGTCCATAATGCTTGTTTGTCCTATGAGTTTAATGAACACACGCACACACACACACACGTAAGGTGGCACATAAGTGGTTAGCACTTCAGCCTTACAGCAGTTTAAATGCGGAGGATGGATTTCCCAATGGGTCTAATAAGTATTTCAAATGACACACACACACAGCGAGGACCAGTTAGAAGCAGCCAGTTCAGACCAGTTAGATGCAGGGAAATCGGTTAGAAGCAGGGAGATGAGAATGTCAGGACACATGATTTATGGGTAAACAAACAAGGACAACATTGAAGGTATTTGTGTTCTTTTACGGTTCTATGCATGTCTATTTAGGACTCTATTTGTGTGAGTGATTTTGTGAATATATCTTTAAATGCCCTATTACATTTTTAAGGAAATTATGTCGCAACTCAGCATTCAAGCAACTCACTTGTATTGTTTGTTCAGTCCATTGTGCAAGGTTGAACAAAATTAGATTTAAAAGTTAATAAAAGCAAATCTCAAAGTGCTTCGGTAAATTGGTCTCAACTTATTGAGACCCTTTCATTCTCTTTAAATCTCTATATATATTTTGTCATAGAATGCTTTATTGGGAAACATTATTCACAGCTCATTAGCAACAAAGGTTCTTGGGAATTGAGGAGTTGTCATGGCGCAGATCTATCATGATGAGCAACTGGTAAGGAGACATGAACAAGTATCCATTATTCTGCAGATACTTATCTTTTTCTCTTGCCAAACAACAATCATCAAACATGTAGGTGGAAGCACATTTTATGTACACTTAACCTTTGTTATAATGCAACCTTTGTTATATCAAGGTCCTTAAATGACTCACCGCGTTACTCCAGAGATCACGTTTGACGGAAACGGAATGAATTTGGAACGGAATGAATTTCAGGACACTTCTTGACAACAAAGTAGAAATTCAATAGAGAGCATGATCATGGGAAGACACAGGCAGCGATTTACCAAGCATCTTCAACGAGACAATGGGTGTACATGTTTCTTGTAGGGAAACTCACACGCTGGGCAACAACAAGGGGGGGGTGATCATCGTGGAGGGGTGAAGGCCCTGAAACACCGGGCCGACCTGTGGCCCTGATGTCCCCTGTGTGTCCCCAACAGTTGGCACTCGCCGGCCCTTCAATCGCTGCACTAGAAGAGCAAAGAAAGTGAGTAAACGTGTGCACAAAAAGATTGCATGTCTTCCTCTTCCTCTCATCTGATCATACATAATTTTCTGATATTCTCGATTTGAAGAAGCTACTGTATATTACACGACCGTCAGAGTGACAGTGGTGTGAAATGGTAGGCAAACACTGCTTCTTTTCATGTTTGTATATATCTGCAGTCTTCCGGTGCCCCTTTTTGAAAGACGAATACAGACTACGCAGGCATAGAATGCATGTGTTAGTTAGCTGTTGGCTGTAGTGTTTGTGGTGTGTTCTAGTGCAACCTTTTGGCCCAAACTCAAGTGATGCGAGGCGATGCAACAGCCAGCTTTCGTCAAAGCTAGTGCCAGTTTGGTGTGTCAGGGTCATAAGGATTGGCCATGGCTGAAGTCAGCCATGGAAGGAGAGACCAAGTTTATTTGAAATACACAATGGGGGGAAGTGGACACATCTACAAGGATGCAAGACAGCTAAAGGAATCAACACATCAAAGAAGTCAGATAGAGTCAGACTTTGTGTCTACAGTGGGCAATGCAAATGCAAACTACCTTAACAACTTTCAATAAGAGAGAAGAAGGGAGAAATCTCTAAATGCAAGGAAAATGTATACACATGCCTTATACAAATTACATTTATTTGTATCAATGTAAACAATTATAATCAATGTAAACAAGGTGTATGTAATTTGTCATCATATCATTTCATATTATTATTACAGTAAATCCGACAACAAACATAGTTATGATTTTAATTACAGTGTATGCAGAAACAACAAACAAGAATTACATTAAATAAGCGTGGACAAAGTTTAAAAAGTTCAACTGACTTGACCATTGTGTCATCATATCATAATCTAAAGAAAGGCGTTATGCTCCACTGTTTCATACTGCTGTGGCTTTTACTCGAAACAAAATCTAACTAACATCAAATTTGAATTTGCAATTTAGATTGTGTTCTTTGTCGTTGCACGTATTGTTGTTTGTGAGGCTGGAGTCTACAGATATGGTTGATACGGAACACAGTGGGGCACAGAGTGTCCAAGCAAGCAGCGCGTTATATTGGAGGCCACATTGTTTTTTCGATGTACGTTATCGCAAAGGTAATATCTAAATGATTCATGGATCTTTATTTATATGATATAGTGAAATACACTTTGTTTTGAAAAGACTATAGCGATGCCAAAGACTTTTATTTTGAAGTGACAAAAGGAATTCCAGAGACTCTACCGGAAACCATGGTTCAGCACATGTGGCTCATGTGCCACATCTTTGAACATTTTTGGATTCAAATTCCATTGTTGGCCTGGGAATCTATCACCTGCTACCTGTTGCCTGCTTACTACCTAACCACCTGGTTACCCTCATGCTACCTAACCACCTGGCTACCATCATACTACCTAACCACCTGGCTACCATCATACTACCTAACCACCTGGCTACTATCATACCACCTAACCACCGGGCTACCCTCATACTACCTAACCACCTGGCTACCCTCATACTACCACTACCATCTGCCTGTCTGCCTGCTCCATCACCTGGATCATCAACGTACAAAAGCGCATCAAAGACCCAAGTGAACATCACAAAATGAGTACCTTTGAATACCTAGACACCACACAGGTGGCACCTTGAATGGTAAAAGAAAAGTAAAAAAAGAAGTGGCTAATAAATCTCAAACCTGGTGGTTGAATAGGTGCCTTTTACAAGTTAAGCTTGCTATACTTGAATTTACTATTAGACCAACATGCCTGTGTATTTCCTTCACTGACTCCCAGCCAAAAGGTTCCAAGTTGTATCTCCAATGTCCAGTCTACCTGTAGGTGGAGGTAGCTTAACCCCTCCCTACATCTTAAAGCAGCCTCGAACCTCAACACCACCTGTCCACAGGTTTGCATTAGACTGCATTATAACTCCCAGGTTAAACAGGAGCTATCGCATGCCTAACTTCTGATACTAGTTCTCAGTGCCTCTAATGACTCCATAATAGACACATAACACTCCAGAATACCTGAATAACATCATACTTGAGACATTGTGCATGTGACAAAGAACACGAGGCGGCAAAGGAAAGAAGGAGGGATTGAAGAGCAGAAGCATTCAAATCATGCAGAACTTTCAATAAATATTCTATAGTAGTGTTTTTATTATAATTCTTTATAATAAGTATTCATAATTCAATTGTTTGAACACAAGTCAAACTGTGATTTATTATCACCCTTATCTTAAACACTCACTTTTTTTTCTGAAATACAAATAATATTATACAAATAATAAATAATATTATTCTGAAATACTAATAATATTTGTATTTCAGTATAATGTTTACATGTAAAAATTGTATTGGCATGTAAAGATTTTATTATGCCCTTGAATGTTTTAGTGGTAAAAACGCTGTCAGCTACACAGTTTTTCGTCAGCTGCATTCAGGTGAACACATCATCCTTAACAATCGCCGGTATTGATTTTATTAGGTAAATTTATATTGTCTATTGTCTATTGATTAAAGCCACAACGAATAACGATAGATGTAGGCCGACAATAGCTCACATTAAATTCACATTGCACACAGTCATAGAAGATGGACATATGGATCCACAGGCAACTCTCTGAGAACTAAAGGAGACAAAACGTGATGATCTGAAATAATGTGTAGCCTACAGTGTATTACTGAATTAGTGACTTGGCGTATTACATAGTCGTAGAGAAAAAAACGAAGTGAAAGACTTTTTTGAAGTATTTTTTCAGTGCGAAAAAATACAACAGTGTATAATGCGGCATTATGAAAGCTAAATGTTACCTTGATTCAAATACATTTTTACGTTAAATAAATGTACCACGAGGCGTGTTTGTGACCCTTTTGGCCATCCGCGAAAAGTATGTGTGCGATCGTGAGTGCATACTAGTGTATGCAAACTACAAGGCGCCATTTTGGGCCTTTTCATTGAAGCAAGGGTATGACTACCATTTAGACGAGAAGCCCCTTTAGCTGTGCGTCTGGGTGTGTTTGTGTGCATCCATGCGTGTGCACATTGCGAGTAAGTGGTTCAAGAGAGCAGACCTGTGCCACGACTCAGTGGAGATGGATATTTCTTTGTAAGCTAGTGGCAACAAAGGCATGCAACCGACTTGTCGCTCAAAGCTGCGAGTGCAGGTGAATGCGTTTCATAAAATGCCCTCCTGCCCTGAAATGTCCCTGAGTCTCTACGTGTGACTCGCTAACAATGGTATAATACTGGACAGCTGAGCGTGCTAACAATTATCCAATTCAATAGGTGACCTTGGTTTTTTTAATGGTGCCTCCCACGCTCTCTCACTCAACTGCTAAACCGATTATTGCAGTTGTGATGGGCGGAGTGTTTCTGTGCTTTTCTCATGTCCCCATGTTTGAATTAACTTGAAGCATTTAGTCAAGTCTAATAGCCCTACATATATTTTCATGTTGTTGACATACGTGCAATTGTGGGTTCCATATTTGATGATGCTCAGAAGGCGTTGATTATATACATATATGACTCTTCATTATCCATTAGTCCCATTGAGGTTATGGCAATTGCTGTTCCACATCTACCGTTTTTTTTTACTATTTACTATTTATATTCAATATTCCTTTATCGATGAAAAGTAAAAAATATATACGTATATACCAATTAAATAATTTAAAATCCCATACTGTTCGAATTCCGGGCTGAAACAGTGGGTTCACTGACATTTTAAGCTATTTTGTGACCATGTTTTTCCCCCCCTTTGGAAGGGGCATTATGACCAGAATATATTCATAACCAAGTCTTTCATTTATGCTCAATAACTGCACATCCTAATGGGTTAAAATTACGTTCCCTCTTTCTGTGAACATCACAAAGATAAATCTGTCAGGTCGTTCACCATTCTGCC
>OMKQ01046488.1:0-10270 GCA_900302335.1 Phycis phycis
GTATATTTGTGTTTATGTGCATGTGTGCATCCACCACTTAGTCTTTGAAAGTGAATTAGTGTGTCATGTTTGTCAAAGTCTAGAACATTTTATAGTGTTGTGCATCCGTTAGTGAGAGCCACAGGCAAATGGTGTTTCACCTTGTTTTCATTCAGTTCTGGTTATTCTGCTCTTTGTGTGCGTGCATGCATGTGTGTGTGTGTGTGTGTGTGTGTGTGTGTGTGTGTGTGTGTGTGTGTGTGCGTGCGTGTGTGTGTGTGTGCATGTGTACGTGTGTGCGTGTGTGTGTGTGTGTGTGTGTGTGTGTGTCTGCGGCCCTAGAGTGAATACCTGTGACATTCAGCTGCAATGTGCTGACACTCATGCGCTGTAAGCTTCTTCATTCCTAATTTTCCTTCCATCACTCTTCTTCTCTCCACTTCCTCTTGCCGTATCCGTCGTGTCCCGGCCTTCTCCTGGCCCTCTCCTCACACAGTGTGGAGTTTGTCAGTGTTTCACTTTGACTGGGAGGACCATGCATTATGCAGGAGCTCAGCAACAAAACAAATACAAACCACGTTCAAAAGAGGCAATTAAAAGTAAAAACTATTTAGAATATGTTTTGTTCTTTCATCTCTTTAAAGTAGAGTTGTGAAACTTACCGAGACGTCCTTAATATCATTAATGTTTTATTTGTAAAGCCCATTTTATTCGAGAGCAAGAGCAACTTAATATGCTCTCAATAAAAGACAGGATTTGTCTAAAATGTTTTGAGATTTCAGTCAAAACAAAAGTGAATACAGGACCACGGTGTAACAAAGCAACTCATACATCATAAAACATAAGGAGCAATGCATTGACATTAACTGTGCAAGAGAATTAAGAAAAGATTTCAATACAAAGAAAAAAAAATAAAACGTAGGATTTCAAGGCTATAGGAAACAGTAGTATCTATTTAATTTCCAAATGTGCATAAAGACGTAAAAATATGTTCTAAGGCTCTGTGCCAAATCCCTGTTAGTACAACTGATGCAGTTTTTTGAATGAGTCATGTGTTAAAGGTCACAACAATTATACATTTGAACCTGGTGTCTGTAACATTTGAGAGTTGTAAAAAAAAAGATCGCAAAGGAGCAGAAGAATGCATTATTTAGAAAGTCCTCCTCTCTGCCCCCTTCCACCCTATGCTGCTGCAGCTTTGAGATTAGGCGGTAGGTGCAGATGTGATTGACTGGAAAGGTGGACTCCAGGAACCAACTGGGCAAGAGATGCCCCGATTGGTCAGAAATGTCGGGCAGTGCTAAAATCTAAATAATGTAACACAGAGGCAAGGCACTCAACCGACCAGATCAGATATCCTCACAGGACTAATAACTCACAAATTGCTGACAAATAGCAATGCCATTTCTAACAGATGACACTCTAAGCTTTTAAATCATACAATTCAAATATTTTTAACCTAATCTGATCAAAATCAAACTCTTCCAGTGCAGGCTGTTCTTGACAACAACCACTTTAAAGACTCATTAACAGAGGCAGACCAAAAATACTGAACCAGAACATAGATACAGGGTACTTAATTCTACAATGTACTTTCATTTTATTTTGTAAACCTGGATTCCCGATTATTAATCAATCAACAGAAAATAAAGCAGTTGGAAAACCCATATCTTAAATACTGATCTGTTATTTTAGAAATGATTCAACACATATAAACCTCTATCAAAACAAACACATACTTTGTCAGTTAATTAGAAATAAGGGAATCTTTCCAACGTAGTCTTGAAGAATGACAACTGTACAGCTTGTTGGAGTCCTTCACGTTTACAATAGGGGCTTTTTGTCCTGTTGTGAATCCCACTATCTGTAAATAATGCGGAACATTCTTTGGTATGTCCATCAGTGAGGCCTCTGGACTGAGAGGGTTTTTCCGCGCCCCTGGATGTATTGTATGTATTGCCGTGTCTGAAAACCTCCCTGTTCATTTGTCCTTGAACTCTCCTTTGAGACTTTATCAGCGACGCTACATGCTACGATAAACCTCCAGCCTAGTTCCGAGGCGGTGATTCACAAAGAGCGGTGCACCCAGAAGCCTGGACGCTTTGACATAAAAAAGGGGCCATGCTTTACACCCTCACCTGCCTCGCCACGCCACAGATATCTGCTGCTGCCATCCTCATCATCTCAGTAGTTCCCCAAGAACAACAAGATGTTCAACAAACGATCCTCGTCATAATGAAGTGTGTGCTTCTTTTAAGTTGCGGACATTTTGTAGGTAGAACATATTTCGGCTGTGTACAATGTGTTCTCTTTTACACGTGTGTGTGTGTGTGTGTGTGTGTGTGTATGTGTGTGTGTGTGTGTGTGTGTGCATGTGTTCTGCTGTTGGTCTGTAAATGTGAATCACTCCAGGCACTATTTAGATTGGAAAGGAGAAACTTGCTTCATGGAGCACACCCTGTCTCAGTCTCCTTTCTTATTTCCTGCCTCACTCTCTCCATCATCAACCGATCCCTTCCATTCTAAATCTTTTACCGAGTAAATTTCAGCACCAAAAAATTGCTTGGGGTATCAACTTAGCATATTTAAGAAGTCCTGCTCTCCCCCTCACCACAGTTCTCCGCAGACATAATACCAGCCGACTGACTTGTGTGCCACAGCTAGAATGAAAAGTCTAGCATGCAATTTGGAAATCCATGTAGATTATTGATTTAAATAAACCAACATTGGCCGCTGCATGTTTAGATCGATGGGTGATGTTTCCTATCATAATGAGCCATAATGGTGGGATTAACTAGTGCTTTGGGTTCAGCCCAGCTGTATGTCTGTCTATTTACTGAGGGCATGGTGTGTCTGTTGGCTCACTATGTTTTCAATCTTGATAGACATTCACTTGGGTCATGGACACGCTTTCCTTTGATAAAATGCAGCACATTTAGTGCTCCAGCAGACAGACGGGTCAGCTGGTTTCTCAGCAGGCAGGCAGCAAAGATGGCAAGTGATGAAGCAACAGGCAGGTAGCTGGTTAGGTAGTGAGCAGGCAGGTAGCTGGTTAGGTAGCAGGTAGGCAGATGGTTAGTTGGTGAGCAGGTGGGTATGTGGTTAAGCAGGCAACAGGTTACAGGCGATAGATGTCCAGGCCAACAAAGGAGTTTAAAATCCCCAAAATGTTCAAGGTTATTTAGTGTTCAAACTTAGAAATTGCAGCTCCAAGTAATACATCCACAAGGCACAGATAAATAACTAAAGTGGTGCAGTGTAAACAGTAGAGTGGTAAAGTTTTCTGATGTGTTTCTTTGTCAAACAAACAAGCAGAGGCACATGTACTGAACTCCCTATATGGTTTCCTATAGCCTTGCAAAATAAAAGCCTATAATGTATTTCAACATGTGCCATGATCCAATATGTTGGTGATATTGATATGTAGAATTAGATATGATATTTAAATATGAATCAAATATGGCTGCTGCAGCAGGTTAAATAGATGCATTGTATAAAGAACAGGCATTGTCGATTCATGCTATTACTTTATCTGTGATTTATCTATGATTTTCCCATATTTCCCCAGAGGAAACTTCTTTTGAAACAGAGGTCTGTTGCACAGCCAGCAGTTAAAAGTCCATGTTAGAAATTATACTTTTTTCACCTTTCATATTTTGGTTCAAAAGCATCCACAAGCGTCTATGCGTGGCGTGGAACGAGAATGAGTCAACTTAGGCGGCATCCTAAAGGAATATCTTGTCTGTCCATCTATCTATCAGTATCTCCGTCTGTCTGCACTCTCTGGTCAGCTCTGTGTGCTTCTCTCCCCCCCACCACCCGTGGTTTACCATAGAGAGCAGGTGGGATGTCTATCGAGCTGCCCTGGAACCTTTGAGCAGTCCGACCAAAAGCAGGCTGTCTGCCAACATCTCAGACGAACCTTTATGTCTCTCAAGCCAGGCGGCCGTCTGAGATTCTCTGTGTGTGTTTGTGAGGGATAGACACAGAGAGATAGAGAGCGAGAGCAAGCTAAAATTCAATATATTCATTTCAAATACATGTAAGAATAGGTGACCAAATTGACTAGAAGAGAAGACGAGTCAGACTGCTCCCCTACTTTTTGGCCTCAGGTCTGTTTCTGCTACAGGGAGAGCCCAGATCAGCCAGTATTTTCTGTTAAAGTCGGAGATTCTGAAGTACTAATTAGGCACAGTGGCAGCTTCAGTTTCCCCCCTGTGGATTTGCATGTTTCCATCCCTTAGCATCTCTACTTAGAAGTGGACTTTTAGGGCTTTCACATCACCACTAAAACGCCTTTTCATGTGTTTCTGTATCTCAGAACGAAAAGGTGAATGTATAGAATCCTTACATGAACTCAGTCACTGTACCATGTGGACACGGAGGATTTGAGATATTTGTTAGTCTAGATATGTGTGTATGTGTGTGTATGTGTGTGTGTGTGTGTGTGTGTGTGTGTGTGTGTGAGAGAGTGTGGGGGTATCTTTCATTTGTATATCTGAATCATACATATTTGTGTTCATTATTACACATAATGAACAACCTGTATGTCTTCTTTACTTCATCAAGTCAGATGAACTGTGTTACTGATATTAAGCTACTTTACCTGCTGCCTTTAGGCATCTCCAGTGTTCGTCTTGCCCCCTATAAACACACTGTAAAGATGCCTGATGCTTTCTGGCGACCACTACTGGAAACGCTGGACAAGGCTGCAACTTTTATGGGTTTGATTGTTTTCCTCATGAATGACTATCTCTTCCATTCTGGCTGTTGCCACCATCTTTCATAATGACCTGCGTTAACCATCCACAGCACAGCACTTACATGCCAGATGGGAATTGACCTCTGGCCCTGGAGACTGCTCTAAACCATATATACCCACATTTTTTCTTCTGTCTGCTCCTTGTTTGTTTTGATTTGACTTTACTGCAGCAGCATTTCCTATGCATCACTGGCTGTTTGTACTAAGAATGCCGCAATCTAGCTGTTTGACAATGGCCAACTTCATCTGCCTCTGTTTCCACACAAGTTTTTTCGATGGCTGTTTTGCTGGCCATTCAAGGGTGCAATCCTGATCAAGGGTATATTAGTGAATTGGACTTCTTTTGGCTGACTTGCCTGAATTCGTGCCTTGGAGGTTTATCTTGTTTAGAGAGTGAATCTTCCCCACTGTGAATTCTACATGTTTTATCCTCTGTCCTGAAGAACACGGGCGGAACCTAGGACCCAGTGGTGCTAGGCCTGCCCAGGTGATTTCAGGGAGGTTATAAAAGAGGCAAGGCTAACTGTAGAGGTCATTTTGAGCATTTCTGTATCCCAAGACTGTATGTCTCTAGCGCCAAAGGGCATCTGGTGCCAAACATCATCTGGGACAGCCGGTGAGGTTGATTCTTTGTAACTAAAAGCAATGTTTATTAAAGTAGGATTATGCTGAGATTCTGTGTAATGTCCCTGTATTGTTGTACTTTTGTTGATGTTGTTGCTGCACTTGGCCATGTCATATGACAAGGCAACCGACCACTCAAGGCACTTTCCCAAGATTGTTCAGTGATGACCTTTGTCACTCTGACAGTGAAACGATTGGAACAATGAAAATGTGTACTCCTTGAACTGCAGATTCAACCCCTGATCGTTTTTTTTTTACTATGCGAATACAAGTGATGAGGGTTGACTCGTTTTTAGTGTATTGTGACTGTCATTGCTCTGCTCCGTGCTGACTCTGGCCCTCTGTTCTCTGTCGGGCCTTCGACAGCCGCCTGTGGCATGCACAAGGGACGGCAGCGGTTTAACTAGAACAAACCCATCATGCTGCATGTGGAAGCACTTGAACTGCATCCACTGACTGCTGTATTCATTTCATGTTGATTAAAGCTAGTCTAGGGGGTCTGTCCTCCCTGGGGTTACATCTCCAGTGACATTAGAAATGTTATTAAGATGCCTGTGCTTCACCTAGAAGTCCAACGTTGTTCAAATCCAACATTTACAACACTGAGATTAAACTACGTTGCATGGCGGGGATGGATATGGGCCGGCTGTAAAATTACAGACGGCCGGTGGCTCTACTCTTGTGTACATGGTTATAGCTTCAGCTTTCCTTTCAGTAGATCTCCATACATACCTGATATCGAAATATAATTTAGGGCAAGAAATGCAATTGGATTAAGAATCAATCAATTGACTCTCAATTGAATGTCGCATTTTCAGCAGAAGCCGTCATGCATTGTGGTTGGCTCTGATATCCCTTCCCCTGCATAGTATGCAAACAATGTAAACATTTAGACTTGGACGCCAACACATGCACACCCATTGATGTACTATCCAATTTATACCTTGCTGACTTGGGCAAAAGCACCAATGATCCTGTCCAGGCCATACAAGTCAGCATTTAGTTTTGGAATGAGGAAGCATTGTAGTGTGAGCCTGAAGTTGGGACGTCTGGTCAGTACAGTTGAGCTATACAAGTGAGGATGCCTGCACTGGCTTTTTGTGTCTCCTTGAAAAATATGGGATGGCAATAAAAGGCAGTAAAGTGGGAAGAAATGGGCAATAGTTACAAAGGCATACAAGACAGGTGAACAAAGACAGGTGATTAGTAAGACCGGGAAATGGGAGTCTGAAAAAACCAAACTGCAGTGCATTGTCTATTCTGCCAATACACTGCAGACACTCTCTCTCCATCCACCTTGTCTCTTGTTTCTAAATTTAGCAGCTCCCAAATCGCATTATCTATAGAAACAAGGCTCTCCTTCATTGATTGAACACCAAGGAATGTTTGACAGCCGGGCTAGTGTGTCATTATTCACTGTGTGTGTGTGTGATGGAGCGAGATATTTGAATTGGGTTAAAGGATCTTCCCCTCTTCATGCTCCTGCTATCTGACCTCTCTTGTTACACACGTGTCCCTTGCCACTAGGCCTACACATGGTTACCATGTATGTCCGTCCAGTGCACAGCGATAATGGCACAAGGCTGGATTCCTCTGCCGATACAGTCTGAAACAAGGGTACGTACAACTTAACTCAAATATGTGAATCAGGTTAATCAGAGACTAATATTTCTGAGACTTCCACAAGGCTCTTGATCAAATACAAAAAGTGATTCTTCTTGAAAACATTTCTATTTTTGGTTTACAAAAAAAAAAAAAGTGAATACCTCGTGTTGACTTCACATATTCCCTCTCAGGTATATCTGTTATATTTGCTTTCCTCTTTATATAGAAGCAGCTACCTTAAAAAGTACATTTCTGAACAATGTAGGTAGTCCCAAATCCCATACTGGGTTGAGGGCTCGGGGTTAGCAGTTGTCATCTGATGTGTGCCTGCTAAGTTGAACCATGAGATGTTAGTTGCTGACCCTGGTGATTCCTGTGGGGAAATGATGGCCTATTACAAAGCAGTCGGCATTCAAAACGAGGTCTATGAGTATCATTTCTAGGTCCCCTGGTCAAGAGCACTCTTTAACATTTACAATTTGATATTTAGTGACTTGGCAGATGCTTTTCTCCACAGCGACACACACTGAATTAGAATATGTGATTTAGGAGAAGGTAAGGGCGTTAGGGAATCGTGTTCAATGTTGCCTACAGGAAGGCTGTGGTCACTGGGGATCAAGTCGTGTAACTTTCAGCTGGGAGCCCAACACCATAGTGTCCCTACCGTCCACACTGCCCTGTCCCGTCAACCTAGCATGCATGTCTCCCCCATAATGGAGGAAACCCGGGCACATGCCTTCCCCCCGTGAACATGCACACACCTCAGAAAGGAACCAATGAGACCCCAAACCCCAGTAACCACTCACCGCGGTGGCTGCACCGGGCGGCGGGTTTAAACATGTCAGCTAGCCGACCACAAGGTAGTTCCCTTGCTTGCTCACACTCTCATGTAGTGTTGTAAGTGTTATTTACTTTTGAGTCTTTGCAGTGCTGTTGTGAAAGATGGTTTGAAAACAGCTGCCTTCCCCGATGCGGACCTACAACAATGTTCAAATGGATGCTTGTTTTGCAAAGTATTCCCCAATACCTCTCCTCTCTAGTTTGACAAGACAGACTCAAATCACAGCGTTCGCCTCTTGAGTCCGTATCGACATCCAAGATTGCCGGGGAGAAAATGAAGGAATGGCTTGCTGTCGCCGCCATGGTGTCGTCGTTGTATATGTCTCATGCGAGTAGTGTGGGACACATACAAAGAGGCTCTCTCACTGGTGTCTATGTCTCACCCCTGAACGTCGCTGAAGACGATAACAACGGTTAGTTCCCGCTAGTCATTCAAAGGAAACCGCTCCAGATACTTTTGTGAATATCACGACATGTCTAGTTGGCTTCAACGCACAATCAGAAAGAAAAAGAAAAGAAAAAAAAAACATCCAAATTGTTGTAGTCAGTAGTGAGTTGATTCATCTTAGTGGCCTATATGTCCGGCCACCTGGCCCTTTAAAAATCAGGGCTCAACTTAGACATAGTACATGGTGCTTTTTAAGTGCATGAGCGCCGCATATCTCGAGTACAGCCTGCCCCATATACACTTGGTATAACCACACACACACACACACACACACACATGCCCCCTGGTCTATGTCACATTCTCTCAGTTCCATATACTGTACATGTAAATGTCAGCTGCATAGCCCAAAGTCAGCAGCAGCAGTCATTAGAGTAATTAGTTTCACTGAAGCACCACTCTTTACCCCTGCAATGAACATTACGAAAAAAGAAAGTAAGAAAGAAAGAACGAAAGAGCAATTCAATATGTTCTCAAATATTGGGTCATGTGTTTCGTCATGTCACAGGGGACAGAGCGTGGAACCTTAAAACATGGCCCTGGGGTGCAAGTACAATGCTGTGTATCCATGTCTGAGGCTCGATATCCTGGGGAAGCAGGGGATTGGTTCGTGTAATGAGGTTCAGCGATGAACAATTGGAAAGTCAGCCGAGGTAAAGAACCAGTATAACCCTGGACTCAGTATCCACTTGATGGAGGGAGGCAGGGAGGGAGGCAGGGAGGGTAGGGTGGAAGCACTGAGGAGGAAGTGCCACATCTCTGATGGCCAATTCAGTGAATCCATAATACCAAATGTGGCGAAAAACCACTGCTTCCGTGTGGCGTTTGTTAGGCAGTGATTTACAGCTACGGCTGTGATGGTGAAATGGCTTCAATATCCATTACAGCTCAATGTGGTTACCCCCTGGGATATCCCCAGAGACAGATGTTGTTCCTTAGACTGCATAGAGAGATGCTTCGTTCATTTACAATGAAGACAAAGGGAAAGTTGTCCAAATTGTAATGGGATTGAAATAACATTCGGCAGTTGGTAAAGTATTTACCAGAGAGGGAGAGAATGCAATGTCTGCCAATTAGTATAAATTACTTTGTATCTTCAGGCACCCCTTAGTGACGATATTCAGACTTGGTCTAAGCTAATTACATTTTTCTCACTGTGCTTCGAAACAATCTGCCTCTTAAGAACAGTTCAGCTACCGTGGATATTGAAAGAATAACCAGACAGCAGTCGGAAGCATCTCGGTTAAAGATGCAGTGGAGGATTTTTCATGCAATGTGTTCACACTTCACAAGAGCGGTGATTTGAATCAACTGTTTCCACAGTTGTTCCACCTCAAGACGCAGGACAAAGTACCGCTCCAACCTTGATGAAACCGTTCCGTTTCATCAAGGTTTCGGTTTGCTTTGTTTACATCTGTGTGTTTTTATCCACGCTTGTACACACGCCCTTCAAAAGCAGTCACCATTCAAAGTGCAAGATGATTTCATTGAATGCCTTAGAAGTGAACAGTGAAGAAGACAGGCTTTTGATTTTTACAGCCAGCAATGCAACAGATGAATATCTCTTGCATCCGCTTGTAATCCAAGACAGCGGTCAAAGAAATCTGCCACCACACCTTTGGCTGTTAGAAATTATTTGGATGTTTGATTGGAGGACGTCATTGGGGGGGGATCCTATGAGGCGAACTCACCGTTGCTCTGTGATGAATATGAATGCTGTTGGCTGTTGACGAGACCCCCAACTGGTGTCCTAATGTTTCATCAGCTGGGCTGAACTGGAGGGCCTCTTCTGGAAATGAAATGCGCCCTTCTCATCAATGTGACACACACACACACACACACACACACACACACACACACACACACACACACACACACACACACACATGCATACATATGCAGAATAGATACACGCATACATCCATATGTATGTACATACAGTACATACATGCAAACGTACATACGTGCATACATACAAACATACATACATACATACATATATACATGCACACATA
>OMKQ01046490.1:0-11025 GCA_900302335.1 Phycis phycis
AAAACTTCAAAACGCATCAGGGCTCGTATCGGCAGACAGGAGCCCACCTCCGCTTTCGAACCCGGGGAGCACGGGAAGGCCCAGCGAGACGCGTTCACGCCGGGGTTTTCTCTCGTCTTTCATGCGTACCAGGCGTGTGTGAGTCAGTTCATCGCTCCCATATGTGGAGCTCAGAAGATCTTCACTGTTTCAGCCTCCTATTCTCTAACCCTGAACCACAAAGACGTTTGTGTTTGGGGAGGAGATCGCCACGTTTGATTGTGACGCGACCACCGTGTCGCGGTGTTACTTAGTGACAGTGGATCAGGGTTCACGGTGGTGTCTGACAAATAGGAGTCGCACACTTAAGACGTTATTAAACACTTAAAATGTAATTCTTGGGTTGTTAATCATTTCTTGTGGTTTCAAGGGGAGCGTAACTTTCTAGAGCTTGCAAAGGACTGGAATTAAACACGAAACTATTCTAAAATCCTCTCACGCGTCATTATACAGTTTTTGTTGATACTGTCGTAGTTATTGATTCGTACATGTGTACATTTGAGCTAATTTGTTTAGCTGATGCTTTTAAGTGTGGCTGATTGTACCAAAATGTTTTCTCTTTTGTATTTTGTACATATCTAGAAAGGAATAAGAACATTGAAAATAACAGCGCCACAGAGCCTGGCGCATGGCGTCTTCCACAGCTAACAGACGCTGAACTCCGTGTTTGCACTCCGTTTGGACACCTAGTATTGGTGCGCACAACATACATTTTATACTATTAAACTGTTTCCTGTGCTCCTGCATAATTTAAATGCAGCCATTAGCACAGGAGAGCCCTTATAGGTCTGCACGCTCCGAATGGACGTCCCTGTCATTACTAGCTTCATTCACCTTTAGAGGCCCAAATGCTTCATTTTTGTAACTGTCTGCTGTGGACTGGGATTGCGATGTGATGTGTGTTTTCTTTCTAGTATTTAGCAACAAGTAATTGGTGGAACAAGGCATTTGAAATGCTTGAAACTTGTTCTGGTGACTCTCTTACTGTATTAGCAGCAATGAAATGTTTCACCTTCTTATGACAAATGTACTCTTTGTAAGTCGCTTTGGATAAAAGCGTCCGCTCAATGCCCTAAATGTAAATGTAAAGGCAATCAACAGAGGAAACGTATCTCCCTGAGGAAACCTGTCTTTAGCTGTACGGCTCATCACTACAGAGAGAAGGTTGCCGTTGGCGTATTGTAAGTAACGTGCGTTTATTTTCGGGGAAATTCCACGGCGTTCTGTGGTTCTCCGTAACACACAGAGGCTGGTCTTGATGCTGAGCTCACGTGCTAAACACGTAGATAAGAGAACTGTAGACGTCAAGTCGCTGCACTGACTAATGCTCCTCGGTGAGCCAGTGAGTCAGTGAGCCAGCCATAAGGTTAAAGCAATTGATCGACAAATCACCTCCATATTTCGCTCGCTATTATTGTTCTGTGTCAGTTTGGTGGAAGTTTAGGGGGGCAGTTGCTATAGAGCCAGAGCAATGTAGAGTCTTCACGTGGCAATTTAAGCCTGAACATTCAAACCATGGAGACTGAGTGCTGTACATATTGTCTATCATTCACCGTGCACTTCACTTGTAATTTCATGGGTCCCCTATGGGCCCCAAGCTTAATTCTCACACGAGGAGATAAAAAGCAAAGGTGAAAGATACATCTGTCCTTGCCACTAAATACTCTATTACACAATAGTCACAAATAGAAGTGACCACCATGATGGATCTGGCTGGCTCCACAATGGCCACTCATGGACCACAAGGGCTGAATAGGTTTCATGTGAACCGTGCAGCTTGTTAACAGTGGCTTGGCTCATCTCACCCAGCCCCTCATTATTCAACAGTGGCCCCACAACCAGACAAGCAGGGGGCTACAACCTCACTCGCTCACCCACTACCAAAGTATGAAATACGTATCTTATTATAGTTATGCTTTGCAAGCAAAAAGCATCTCCATCACAGAGCGTGGATAGACAGAGAGCATGCAGTCTGCTCAGATGACTGCTGCAGACACTGTACCCTCGTTCCTTTTTGCGAATATTCGCGTAAGATTCACCGATAATTAAACATGTCTAATCCCGAACGAGGTGTCTATGATCCTTCAAGGGCGAGATGTGTTGATGACTACGGTCAACCCTATCTGTAATTCGGCTCATTCATTATTTTTCGTTTTGCTCTTTTTTTTAATGGTGTTTACAAAATTAACATGAGCGCTTCTCGTTGTGATGTAATTCAATGTGGAGCGCTAACCACGGGAGCTAGGCTAGGCCACGGGTCAAGACAACAAGCATAGCTGTTAACTCGATTAGCATGGAAATGAATACGACAAGTCGCTAGTCTGTTGTCATACCTACTGCAAAAAAAGCCCAAATAAGTTGCAGTGGGAAAAAAATACAAATCAGAAGGGCCGCTCTCGATACTCCTGTTACTATGGCAACATTCATGGCTCTGGCAAAGAATGCAGATATCTGGATAATCATTGTCATAGTGATACAAGTTGTGTTTATTATAAAGCGTACATCGCTGTAATTGAAGATTATTTATTTATCCATTCATCTAGTGGAGTCACAAATGCTTAATATATTTTGTGTATTTAGTTCACCAGATAGCGGAGTCAAATAATCTTTTAAAGGACCATTATTTGTACGTAGGGCATTGTTTTGTAGTCAGTCTAAAGACATTGACTCTACCTCCGAAAATATAAATATTAAAAAGAATATCATCTGTTCAGTGGAATATTTTATTTTGAAATAAAGTTCCCAGCATGTTTCGTCTATTAAATTGAGCCATAACAAAATGCCTGTCTATTATTTTGACTGCAGGCCTATAGTTCACAATCGTACATCACACTCCATGCAGTCCATCACTCGTCTATATAAAACATGACTGCGAGTCTTCATGTACATGCAGTAGGCAACCACAGCTGAGTAATACTCCCCTCAGCAACAACACTCACCAGTACTGTACTGTACAAACAACATACAGCTGCTGAGCGCGTAGCCCACCTGACTTAAACCACAGACAGTATGGATGGCCGTGGAGCCCTCCCCTGCTTGTGGTCACGTTCCCTCCGCTGAATGAGCGTAATTGGCAGGTAACAGATATGCACTGTGCTCCCATTGACTTGGTTGTTGTTTTGTTGTTTTGCCCCCCCCATGCGTGTAATATGTGGTAAACATCTCAGTGAACACAAGCACCCTTTTAGTGGCGACAGCAAATAGCCTGTTGTTAATTGATTAACATAATTCCTAATAGAAACATGAAAAATAAAACAATTAGGCAAAATAAACAATTTGGCCTATATAATTGGGGAGGCCTATTATGTGTACTCTGGATTCTCTACTTGATTTGAAGTCCTCTGAAACGTAATGGTATAGATTGCACGGTGCATTTCCTGCCAAAGAGAAAAGAAAATGTCCTCCATTATTTTAGTGCATCCAATGGGCCTACCATTGTATTATATCTGAGAATTAGAGGATATCTGCAAAGAAAGGTATATCATCTTCACCCAAAATCTATTGTCCTGATGAACAAAAATGACAACCATGAGCCAGATGTTTTAAATTGTTGCATGAGCCATTATGTCGAACACAGTGAACACACCAACACACACGCACGCACGCACACACACACACACGCCACCGACGGTCGGATTGGACGCGGTGGTGGATGTGTTAGCGTGCGTGTCGTTGCTTGCATAGTGACTGGTGCCCCCTGCTGTCAGAGTCACAACAGGTTCTCGGTGGTTGCGCTCGTCCTTTATTGTCGCGGCTCTCCGGTGCCGTGGTCTAATGATGTCTTTAACGACATCGCTCTTTTCATGACATGACCTATTGGATGTCTATTGGCCCGTGGGTAACACAAGCACGCTCATTTGTGGGGGATAATAGGCACCTTGGGGAGCATATAGAAAAGACATAAAACACGCGCGCCTTTTTTGTATTTTTTTTATGATCACTTGGTTGTTTTAATTTTTTTATTTTTTGCTTAATCACCATGGTGATTCCCCGATAATTGACTGTTCGTGTTTGAGTCATATTCCGTGACGACATAGATTTTCATTGTCTGTGTGTTTGTATATGTGTGTGTGTGTGTGTGCGCGCGCGCATATGCGTGTGCGTGTGTGTGTGTGTGCACTCGCGTGTGCGTGCCCGTGCGTTGGGCGACAAGCTGAGATCTCAGTTCAAGCCCAATCGATTGTAGATGTATTCTAGTATTTTATTTTTTCTTTTATTCCTAAAAGCTCAGTTACAATAAAGTCTGCACAAAATAACTTAAAAATGTCAGCCATGCGTAATACAGACAGTTTCCAAGCACAACAGTAAAGTATTTCTCCATGAAAGAGGCTGAGATGGGTACCGCGGGCCAAATCACAGCGTGTCTACATCTCAACCAGTCCCAAAACAATAGACCCTCACGCCACTGTAATTAGCCGACAATGTGTGTGTCACTCACTTCCTATAAATATGAATAAGACAGATGGATAAAGGTTCAATTTACATTTAAATTTACTTTCTTGATAGACAGACATGCGCAGCTTTTAAGAGCCCCAGCCGCACGCCCGAGGAAGTGAAGGCTTTCGTCTTTTGTGTGTCAATCTTTTCTTCACGTGATGTCTGAAATCTGGATAAATTCTCGCCTAATTCTATTCTAGTCTAAGTGTTTGTTGTATGTATAAACGGGATAAATGTATGAATTACACGCAGACATATAGCACCATCTGCTTATGTCTGGTGCAGGGACGACATTCATCTAAATGTCCATGTTGTTCAACCTTTCCGGAAGCCATTATGTTGAATATTCTGTTGAGCAGTTCATAATATACAGTAAGAACGTGAATGGCAAAGGAACAGCCTTTGCATTTTCTTTCTTGTGTGTGTGTGTGTGTGTGTGTGTGTGTGTGTGTGTGTGTGTGTGTGTGTGCATATGGGTCTGTGTGTTTGTTACAGTGCATAAAGGCCAACATTATATGCCCTCACTATAAGGTTATTCTATTGAACACAAGTTTTTACTGAGAATAATGCAATTGTATTATATAGTATATATTGTATTACACAGGATATGCTACACAAGTGTAGCCTATTGTAGTATTTTAGACTTGCGTTTACACAATGTTGCAAATGTGAATAAACAGCAGGCCTATATGGGATCATTCAGTGTAGTGAGTATGAAACGCTTTGTTGTACTAGCGCTATTTCACCACTAGGGGGTGCTTCAGCCCATTAAACTCACGACTGAAGAAATTTCCCTTTTTTAGATGGTGAGACCGATGTTCCAACGCACACACACGCGCGTACACACACACTCTCGCTTGCGCTTGCTCTCTCATACACGCACGCATGCAAATAATCCTACACACCTAAAAATAACAATCTAATCAAGTAATTATTTTGTATCATCTTGGTGCACGTTTGAAAGATATGTCGCCATACCCATATCATCTGCACTGTTTAATTGATAAGGAATATATCACTTATGATTTAAGGCCTATTGTACACGTTACTTGTGCATAACCAACAGTATCGACAGCTAGTAGTTTGTATTCTATTAGCACAGCAATGGCTGGAGTGTGTACATGCCTTAAAAGCAGGAATACAATTACACCTTTCACCCTGCAAGTGAATCTCCTCCTATAAGCTTCAGAGACAGTCGGGGTGAAGGCCTTGCTCCTTAATGGATTCTGCCTTATACCCACCAACACCCGGCTCTTACGCTCTGCGCCACTACCAGCTGCCTCCCCGGGTAAAACGTGTCTTTCCGACCTAATTGAAATTGTAAGCGTCCTGGGTCTTTCTGTGGGTGTAGTTCACAGCTGCCTATGAGCCAGCGGGATAGCACGTTTTACCCCGGGAGGGGAGGGGGCTTATGAATGTTCACCTGGACACTGACTCCGTCTTAGCATTTGCCTGATAAAAAAGGATCCCTTCACACAGTTCTACGGCAAAGTGCGGGCAGACGTTGTGTTGCCCGTGAAAGGGTGCTTTGGAGCCGGCTCGTGATAAAAGTGTTTTTAGCTAGAGGCAGCCTCTGAGACTAGAGGTAGTAACATGTTTGACTAGTAACAACGTGGCCTCAGGGCCCACTGCAAAATATCTCTTTCCAGTCGTTGTCTCAGAAGTAGCTAGACGATGGTCAATCGCGGAGCTAGCTAGGATGCCGTAGTCTGTAGCGGCTATACAGGGCGTTTGACCTGGGTTTGATGTCGTTATCCTTGCACTGTATTTATTGTTCATTGGCTTGCACCAACCACCAAGTCAAATGCATTGTATGTGCAAACCTACGTGGCAATAAACATTTCTGACTTCTGTTACTTGATCCTCCCTTGGCCGCAGCCTACCTGTAGGCATCCATGGGCAAAACACCTTAACCCTGTACCTCACGGTCACCGTAAGTCCCTTTGCCGGGAAATAACGTGTGTACTAATAACTCAATGGCTGTATCAAAAAGTCTCGTAGGCACGTAGTAGGCTAGTGGTTGTGTTATTTTGAGAAGTGTTAAAGGGTCCACAACAGGTCCTGACTTTTCATTAATGCATTGGGTATTGAAACCCGCACTATATGTCTATGGCAGCCATCGTTTTACTTCAGTGGTCCGGTGTTGGTCATATTCCCCGGCCGTTGTTGTTCTCGACACAGCAAAAGATTTTAGCCGCGCGCAGACCAGATTTTTCTCATTCCGACCGACTCCTAATTTTACATAATTCTGCAGAAAAGTGCAGGCGGCGAAACACGCAGCCCAGGTTTAAGTTTCAGAGCAGTTGGCCTTGTCGTGCACGCGCAGCCTTCCCACTCACAGCAGACTCTCAAACCAACGCCATCCACTCTAAACCTGAAACAATAACTAACAGAGGAGCTGCTTGGCTCTTCCTATAAGAGCTCTTAAATGACGCTTATACCCCCAGCCATGCATCTTTGTATTTTATTTCTAGGTCACAGTCACAATATTAATTCACTTAATCCGCTCCTTTTTTTTCCCCACAGATAGTTATTTTCCTCATAAAAATAGCATTTAGTTTTGTTGGGTGGGGGTGGGGAGCTAATTTCGTCCCAAAATAACAAATTGCTTCCAACGTTGTGTTCCTCCAAATTGTCTCACCGTTTGAGAGGATGCTATGCTGGATTAAATGGTTTTCTCTATTACTCACACTACCTACCTATCTCTCTCTCTCTCTCCCCCTCCCTCCCCTCCCTCCCTGATGTCCTAGCTCCCGCTGTCTCAGCCCCTGAACGAATCCAACTCTACTGACACGACCGGTCAAAACGCAACCGCATCTCCTCAACGGATTGTCATTACGTTTTTTTTTCCCCTGGTTGCATTTGTTGACCATTTCGTGTGTGTGCAGTCGCACTCCGTAAGAACCAGCCCATTGCTATTCCCGTGCGGTACCCTTTGCATGCACTGACTGCAGGCCTGGTGTGGATTCTGCTGCAGAGTGGCGCGCGCTGACGTCAACAAATGGCTCGAGCGGTTTGGTTTTAACCAGAGCGCGAGGAAAAAAAAAGCCGAGGGGACGCCAGAGGTGAGAGGCATGTTGTTCTTCATTCGTTACTCGCTACGTGTGTCTTGCGGAGATGACATTGTGGGGGGCGGCAGTAATTTTTGCAGAGGTTGTCGTTCCCCCCCCCCCCTTGAATTGGCGTTCATCGTAGGCCAAATGCTTTACGAATGGGTTTAAAAAAATCCGGCATGCCAGGCAGGCGCGTTTTAAATATTACTCCCCCCAACCCCCCCAAAAGGTTGTCTTGTCTCCGTGGTATCCGTTTTTTGAACGAACTAATACGCAGATACGGCATCTAAAGTCGTTCGGTTAGCTCAATGCTCCACACTTCATGCTAACACGATGATGTATGGTAACATAATAAAAAAAAAACTATGCTCATTGGTTATGGCGCGTCCACACCCAGATGGTGAACGCGGTTGATCCACGTGAACCACATGCATGAACCTCGATGACAGCTTCTCATCTGCTGTTTGTGACTCAGTGAAACGACCTCTCTAGCCGGGCTCGTGGACTTGAGCGGTTGGCTTGAGAAGGTCCGGTGCGTGTCCTTGATGTATGTAGGAATAGTAAGTATGTTTGATGCACAGTTTGACGGTGCGTGTGTCGGATATGTGGGTGTAGCCTGAGATCGGCTGCGTGAAATGTGTAGCCTAGGCCCACATTGTCATCAAACAACCATGTTCACGGTCGTTATTTTCTTGTAAGTTGCTGCATCTATGTGTGTTGACCCATTTGCCGTTGAGGCAGAGTGGGGTTTGGAAGGAAGCAGTCAAGCAAAATCTGAATCTGCATCATTGCCAAGTTGGAGCAATTACAGTCTTCCTGTGTGACTCATGGTTTGTTGACAGAGTGCCGTAAGCTCCATGTCACAACAGTACACAGCATCATCACTGTACAATACAAAGCAACCGCAGAATACTGTTACAGGTCAATAGGTTGCAGGAAATGGGATAGGTGGTGAATCTAGCTACAGGTAGATTCAGCCATGTCCATCCACCTGAATACATAATGTTTTATAACGGTTTTAAGGTCATTGTCAAAACTTAGTAGGCCGATATGATTATGTTGTTCAATGCCCCTTACCAATATATTTAATAGATATCTTTATATAGACATCTCTGCACATCAGGAGATAAATGCTACAAACAGTAGAAGGTTCTACAGCGACACTGAGAAACTGAAGAGATGTTTCACCCATTCCATGCTAAAATAATGTGAGACATCCTCAGACTATGGAATAAATGTACGTGTATTGATAGTTCTGGCATCTAGTAGATGCATCTAGAAGACTTTAAGAACATGGAGCAGTCGATGGTCTTCTACATAGTTAATATGGAAATACAAAGCCATATTATTAGTGCATCTTTTTTTTTTGTATATTTGACCTATGGCTTCATTTGATCACATTTTGTTTACAGATTCACATACACCTATTTCTGCATAGTTCCTTTCGGTTTTCATATACTAGAAGCAGCCATCAAATTGTATATTATAAGATATCCAAACCCCATTGCAGGTGCCAGTTTTCAACAGTAAATAATGTGTACACTGCTTCACAAACCCTGACCCTCTCTGATTTGCTGACATAATTGCTTGCTCCGGCTGATTGGTCAGTGTTAAACCAATCACAACAGGTTAACTGATTCAATTCGCTCAACAAGTTGTACCAACTGTCGGCATTGAATCAAGAGACTGTGGTCTACGTCGTCTCATGCTCATGTTCAACATGTAATTTCTTGTGGGACACGCCAGCTATTCTGGGCGTACTTCAGCACACATGCTCTTTCTGAAGTAAACAACCGTCAACAATTGTCTCCTGGTTTACCATACAATATACACGGTGATCACATTGCCGCTGTTTTTTTCCCCTCAAACCCAACTTCTTGAACACTTGGATAATTTTGTTTACCCAGTGTTTAAATCATTGTGCATCTCACAGAAACATGAGTATATCAATGTCCTGCTGCCATAAGGGAGAATCGTCTCCTTCTTAAGTATGTAGATGTAGATATAGATGTAGATGGCCACGTTTGGATCCGGGCTACATGCTAATAGTGTGATATTTACATTTTAGTCAATAACAAATTTGGATAAGACAGTGTGTGTTTATTTGTGATAAATTGTAACATAAAACACTTTATGGTTAGTTTATTAATAGCCGAGATGCCTGGCAGCACTTTTCATGGCAGAGTACAGCCTGAGAAAGTTATCATAAAAAGCATCTCTTTATGGGATTTTTCATCCTCTACAGAAGGTCTGGAGATCCACAATGTAGTGCTACTGAGTACAGACCCTCCTCAGTTTAACGTCAAGCAGAAATGATGGTCATTCACAGACATTATAGTGTTTGTAAATGATAGTCTTTTGTAATGTAAATGACAATTACAGCCCTGTGCGAAGGTGATGAAGACTAGAGCTCTAGTCCAGCTCTTCTTCATGATTAGTACACAAATTGCTATCGTCATCTTATCTTATCCATGATTAAATTGTTCACCATCACCCAAAAGGTCAGGATTAAGAACGTATGGTATGGGTCCTACCACCGGGTGAGGCAATACTTTGGTTATGGCAACTCATTGGAGCCGCGAGTCTGAAGTGTTTCCTTGATTTTATCAGATACCAGGAACGTTTATGAACCCCTGACTGGTCATTTCAGTTCATTGTTGTGTGATTGAGGTGCTTTTCCCTTTCTGTGTGCTTTTTATGAGTTTTTCTTGGGGCTTTGTGGAATATTTTATATGACCTGTTTGCTTCGTTAAGCGTCCTTCCCTTAGTGTTCTTTTAGTACTTGACTCTGCTCTTCCCCTGGGTTCCTTAGGTTTCTAAAAGTAGAACGGGCTAAATCCTACACAGTGCCAAAGTTATCGGGTCTTAAAGTTGTGTATGTCAATGAATAAATATAGGCCAACATATTATATACATGTAAATATGATGGGGCTATGTAGCCTTTGAATATTGAATTGTTGCTCTTTGCCTAGCTGTTGAGGATGGACAATGCCATGGGGATTTCAAAGCACTCATAGTTTCTCTTCTCTCCTGTTCTCCCTGTGGTGCATTTTAAGTGTTAATTAGGTAGTAGTGCCACATCTTTGTTTTGCTAAATTTAAACAACTTGTTGCAGAGAGAACATCACCTCAGCATGTTGTTACTGATGTTTCACTGAGCTACATGTCCCTCATTTGTATCAAGTATCTTGAGTTTGAATGACATTGTAGAACGTGCCATGGCCTGTTGAGAGCATGACTCTCTTTTAGACCATAACAAATATTTGTCTGTGTGTACTTCCAGGGCCCTTGGTCGCCGTATCAGAAGACCCAAACCCAGTAAACCGGTGTCACAGAGGAGCGTGTCCACAATGTCTGCACAATGCCTGCATATGTTCTAGACCCTTCCTGGAGGACCCTGGAAGCTGACCAGCTAACTGCAGCCACCAGTAGCCGCCGCCGCCACCGCCAGTTCACCATGAGAGGATCCGTCTGGCGCCCCAACACGGTGCCCTCGT
>OMKQ01046491.1:0-11217 GCA_900302335.1 Phycis phycis
ACATCGCCAGCTACGAGGTGATGGTGGACTCCACGCCGTTCCTGCGCTGCACCTGCAGCATCGAGACCGGCCAGCGCAAGTTCAACACCTGCTACACGGCCGGGGTGAGCCTGCTGCGGGCCGGCCAGCGGATCTCCATACGCATGGTGTACGAGGACACCCTCATCAGCATGACCAACCACACCACCTTCCTCGGCAGCGTTCGCCTCGGCGAGGCGCCATCTGCTGGCCAAAACTGATCAGTGCGGGAGCCAGTCGAGGGCACTGGCAGAGGGGAGTGCGACGGCCTAACCCTCCCCCCTCTTCATCACTCCTGCCGAAAAGAGAAATAGCCGCGTCTCGACTCCGGGGTCATCCCTCCGTCGTCCCCGGTAGCGTGTAACTGGGGGGGGGGAGGATGACCGGTATGAATTCATTTGATCTGACGCCACGTCTGGAACCGAAATAATAAAAAACCCACCCCCGCTGGCGAGATAGATGAGGCCTTTTGTTGAGAGCCTGTCGAGAAGGACCGTAGACCGTTTTTGTTTTCGGGGAAACATTTCTTTTTGAGGAAGCCAATCTGTGACTTTTTGTTTACTTTCCCTATTCTGTGTTCTGAAATCAGCAGAGGAGTCTTGTGCAAGGACGGCGAGCTTCTCACGAAAAGACTCCACGAGCCACTCGACCCCTCGTTATTTATAGACATGGATTCGTTTGTTTTTTTTTACACTTCGGCATTTGGTTTGTTTTATATCGAGGAAGGACACTGCGCTGACACATATTTTATATTTACGTACCTTACTTGCTGTCCAATGATAACCTTGTATCTCCAGGAAAAAAAAGGGCTACTCAAAGAGTAATGCAAAATAAGTTAGGATTGGACTATAGGCGTGCCTTTTTTTAAATGAAATATATGTAGGATGTTATCAGCATATGTGGCCTCTGGATTACAAATTGAAAGACAAAACATGTAAAGTGAAACCAGAAAATGATTTCCCTCCAAAATGGAGTTAAAGGTGTTCACAAGATGGCAGCACTATGTATTTGCGCATATTTGCACTACAGCATCCAGAATATCAGTGATATGTTGTTGTTTTTTAACAATGCTATTGTTTAGCTACCGTATGAATGAATCCATGTTGAAAAATGATAGTTATGTTTATATGTCACTGTATATATTGTATATAAAATGGGATATACTTTTTGTAAATTGATTTGATTGATGGATTAAAATGTTTCATTTTCTGTCTTAAAGCATTTGTCTCTCTCTTTCTGGTCTTTGTTCGGCTGGTGGTATTGATTTTAAAAGGTTACAACTCCTCTTTCATATTGGACTCCACTGGCACAAGAACTGACAAGAACAAATTACGTTCTTTGAATGAAGCCATTGTCTATATTAAAACATTGCTTTTTACTCGGGAGTTTCACAATGCATCGCATTTTATTGGCTATCATCTCCATTCAATCTAAATGAATTCCATCTTGAGAAGTCCATAGAAAGGGCAGGCGAAGATGGCTGCTCATTGAGAAACACGTTTGATACTGAACACTTCAAGTCTCAGTGCGTGACCTCACCGCCTCGTCAGAAACCTGAGGATATTCAGGGCTCCAAGTCACAGGATGCTTCAAAACACTTCACTATCAGTACACAGTGTTTATGCTCCATTTTAATCCCTCCCTTGATCTACGCTGCCAGCATGTTGGAGAATGACTAGAAAACTCCAATGGGACCTCGTCGTACAATTGAATCAGACATTTTGAGACATTCGGTGATGGGGTGATGAGAGAATGGACAAGTGTGGTATGTCACTGATTACAGTGGATGGAGTCATCTTGGACACTGTACTACTGAGATCCATGCCGCTATCCGGCTCTTGGAGAGCGCTGCAATAATAAATCTTCTCTCTGTGTTTTCTCTGAGGAAATCAAGTTGCACCCCTTTCCAGCAAAATGAAGGAAAAAAAGGAGAAAAGGGAAAACTGGGTGGGGGGGGAAGGGGGGGACAGGGTGGTCAGTTGAGAGATGAAAAAGTGTGCATTACTTCAAATCTAATCTAGCAGTGAGGCCATCAAAAGTGCACTTGGTGTGTTTATTTTCACAGTCATTGCCGCAGCCGTCGGCCAATACTAACAATCATGTGTTTAAGAGGTCAAGCTTATCTCATACCTCTGGGCTATTGTTATTAAGAGCGTCTGTCATTAAAGCCGCACTTAAGTGTGCCTTGCCTGTTCACACAAGAAATGGAACCGCGACCCCTCGGTGGCTTGCCGCGACACCAGACCCGGGCTCCATTCGCCGTGTGAAAGTTGTTGTCCGAGGAGACGGCTGTGACGGGGTTCAGACAAGCCTCGTGTCTGCGCACAAACGCGCTAGTGAATGTCTCTTTTCAAGCACAGCCCACTAATCGTGTTTGACCTGCTCATTAAGATGGGTAAAGACGCCGCACTACTGTAGTGGAGTTGCAGCACGATAAAACATCCACAGAGCCCCCCGGGCAGGTCTCTTAAACGTGGTTTCCTTGTTAATCGAGCTACCAGTCGGTCAAACGAGTAATCCACTATCTTGACAAAAAAAAAAAAATGCTAAAAATAGTAAGGACGTCGCTCCTCGCTGCAGGAAAGGCGAAGCCGGGCCCTCGACGGGCTGGTACTCACTGATACAGAAACGAGTGACAGCGACAGGGAAACTCAATTAGATAATGTCTTCTTGACTCGCCGTTCGACCAGCATTAGGCGCTGAGTTCGTTTTCTGGAGACAATTTGCCCGCTGTCGAGTTGTCAGCGACAGGTTAATAATACATTGGGCGTGCGGCGCCCTGGCGTGCCGGCCCTGTTTCAGGAACTTCACGCGCCATTGTTCTCGTGCTGTGTGTTTAGCCGCCGTCTTTCATCGCGTCGCGTTTCCCCTTTGCTTTGGTAAACCTCGCCGGGCACTTCCCTCCACCTCTGCTTCGTCCCCTGATGTGTTCCTCTTCGCCATTGTTACGGCGTTTCCATATTCCTGAGAATTATTCAGGAACTAAAACACACTCTGTGCCGTTTCAAATATTTTGACTTTTTAGTTGTGTCTTATCTTTGTACTTTTGTAAATTGTTGTCAGTGTGGTTCCTGGAATTTGGCGACACGTGTTCCGCAAAATAACGAATATTCTAGTTGCCGTGTTATTGATAACATGTTTATTGTGTAAACATGCCATATACAAAGACTGTTGCCCACAGCTGTGTTTTATTTTCATTGCCGTTCTTTTTTTTCATGCTGTACGTCTATAAATAAGTGTGTGCGTGTGCGTGCGTGCGTGCATCCGTGTGTGCGTCTGTGTGTGTGTGTGTGTGTGTGTGTGTGTGTGTGTGTGGATGTTCAGCAGGACAGCAGAATTAGCAGCACAGTAAAACAACCACCACTGCAGGGAAACGATAATGCTCAGACACACGCTCTCAAAGTTTGTGCTACTGTGGTCCTTTGGCCAAGCCATCTATGGGATTTCTGTGTTGTATCACAATGAAAAGGTAGGCGCAGCCTGTTTTATCTGTCATAAAACACTGTCTCATTTGTCATTTTCACTGATAATATATTCTCTCGTGTCGTCTACTGTCAGTGAAGGTATGAAGTTTATTGGTATCAGGAGCTTGGGATGATTCTGCAGATTGCTCACTTCATATTCTGCAACTATTAATCCCTCTCATGTTCTGTTATAGGGGCAGCCCTGGAACAGGCAGAACCTCTATTCAGTTCCTTTGGAAATGGATATGAAGCTGAGAAGATTGGACCTGTCCAATAGCTTCATCAGACAGTTGCACACACTTGGTCTGCCACACCTGCAACAGCTTGACTTGAGTTACAACCAGCTGGATCTCATCTCCGAGGGGGCCTTCAGAAACCTGGCCCAACTTGAAGCGCTGAATCTGTCCAGAAATGCGCTGAACAACAACGTTGGCAGGAGCAGCCGGGCCCTCCGATCTGTCAGCGGGCTGAGGAGTTTGGACATATCTCTGAACAACTTGAACAACAACGCCGTGGAACTCTACCTCCAAAACAAATTCTCCCTGTTTCATCTTGACCTCACTGGCAACAGAATCACCGCCCTCACGCACAACACGTTCAAAGAATGCCAAGGACTTAAGACCATTATCGCGGCTAATAATCTGATAAGAGATATAAAACGGGGAACGTTTGAACCGCTTAAACGATTAGAGACACTTGACTTGGCCCAAAATAATTTGGCACACATCTGCGATTTTCAATTGAGTCAAGTTAACTACTTGAATCTCAGTCAAAACTCAATAGAGTTCTTCATGACACGAGGAGACGAAACGCTATTCAGGTTAGAAATCCTAGACCTGAGTTACAATAAACTATTTTATTTCCCCGTTGTTCCAAAGTTCATCCATTTGAGATATCTGTATTTACAAAATAACATGATTGGTGCTTTGAATTCAGAGGCAACAATGATATCAGAGGCCAAATCTGTTTATAAAGAGATTTTTAGCGGGGAAGCCAATACAGAGTTTCATGAGGTATTTTCTAACTGGAGAATAATGCCATTGATTTATATTGACCTAAGCAACAACCATTTCAGGTCTGTACCCTTTGAAACGTTAAGCCTTCTCACCTCTTTAGAAACCCTAAACTTTAGTAGGAATTGTCTGCAAAATATTGAACTTAATATTACAAAGCCTGGCCAATTGGGATATAATTACCAGCGATTATTCCCTTCCCTGAGGCATCTAGACTTGCAGAAGAATAGCCTAAGATATATTACCCCACTCTTTTTCAAGGCCTCACCAAAACTTGAGATATTAAACCTACAAGCAAACTCAGTGAAACCATGTCCACCTGGAAATGGGTTGGGACGGAACAAATCCGATCAGCACGCACTCCACAGACACAACATGTCTTGTGTTGCCTTCAGACAAATAAAGACTCTTAAGCACCTGGACCTGGGGTACAATGGCATAAAGGTGCTCTATGCAAACACGTTCGAGAAAACATCCCTGGCTCACCTCAACCTCGCTGGGAACCGTCATATGGTCCTGGAAGAGGGCGCGCTTCAGGGTGTGCAGGGAAGTCTTCAATCCCTGAGTCTTAGCGAAACCAACGTTACCAGCCATGACCTGTCTCTGCCCCGTTTGCCAGCCTTGTCTCGACTCAACCTCTCCGGCAACCTCCTGGATGCCGTCCCCGGCAGCCTGGGTCGTTCTCCTCTGAGGGTGCTGGACCTGAGCAACAACGCCTTGGCATCCCTGAACCGCTCCCTCGTCGGAGCCGTGTCGGCGCGCCGCGGCGCCGTCTACATCAGGGGCAACCCGTTCAACTGCTGCAACGCATCGTGGCTGACCGTCCTGAACGAGTCGCGGGCGACCGTGCCGGACCTGAGGGAGGCGAGGTGCGCCGAGTGGGGCGGCGGCGTCTCTCTGGCCGACCACATGGACAGTCCTTCGGGGCGTTGCGTGTTTCGGACCGCGGCGCCTGCGCTCACGGTCGGCCAGCGACTGATCGTCTTTGTGTTTGTGATGGCGATTGTTTCCATGTTCATGTTCGTTTTCGTTCGAATTTGGCGCGCTTGACCAGGATCCTTCGTAGCGTTCGCTTTAGTTATCCTGGCGTATGTTTCATGTCATTATCACATGCGTCTTATATCATTATATCACTAATAAGGATATCGTTATTGATATGATATCATACATACTGTACATGTAGCGCACCCATATACTGTCTATATAAGCCCGTTGAAGTAACTGGGTCACCCTCGACATGTCCTATGAGACCAATGAGATGTTCGAAAAGTCTAAAACCATGTGTTGCTCAGCACATCTACATCCTGGTTGTTGTTCAAATAAAACTATTTTCTTTGCCCGTCTCCTCATGAATATGTTGGGTAACGTGACTGTGACGTTAATATGCAGACGTGTATTCCATGGGGTTTGGCCTTCATGCTGTTGATATGCTGTATGGTTGGAATTAATAGACGAGAACAGAAGAAAAGAGGGTTTAGGCCCAGGTCTAACGTGTGTCAGAGTAGCTGGACTCACTGTGTGGGGATGTTTTTTCTCTCCCTTGCCCCACCCTCAAGGTTGACTAGATCATGTAGCAGCTTGACAAGTTCAAGCAGAGAGCACTCAAAGAAAGGAACACTGTGCATATAGTATTAGCCGTAACAGCACAGGAATGCATTGTAGTGAATCGCATGCCCTCCATTTCCTCCGCTTTTTTTGTGCGTTCGTGTGTGTGTGTGTGTTTGTGTTATTGTGTTTGGCTTTTCGTAACTCTGTCACTGGCTGCTGCCACCGTCATCACGTCAAACCCGTTGGCATGCAGGACTAGTATTTGATACGGTGCACTGAACGGCTCATCGGTCTGTTCTGCTGTGTTTATCAGACACTGAAGGCCGGCTGAGGGCCCAACGCAACGCAATCAAAGACAATGTGTTTTTTTTTCCTCTTACTTTCGTGTTTGTTTCAGTGCTCAATGTTGTGCTATGTTGCAATTTAGCTATAGTGCCGCAATTTAATTGCAACACTATAGGCCACCGGGCGACTTTTTTTTTGAAACACTATCCTAGCAGATGAAGTGATAATGGATTGACCTTGTAGGGTTTACCGTGTGCTGTTTAGTCACAGCGCACGTGTTTCTGTTCACAGGAACATTCCACTGATCAACACACTGTAGATACACGTAGTTCGTATTAGTGTCTGACTCATGTGGCTTGTGATTGTTGCGCGCTCAGCTTGTCATTAGTATCAAATTCAGACATTGTTTTAGTGTATTGAGACATATCAAATGGTGTCATCGCAGGTTCTAACACATCTTTTACCTGAGCGCCGTTATCGCAAGCAATAGTTGTCCATCGATCCTCTCCACCTGGCTGACGTGAGGCCGAGAGACCACCACCGATGGGCCAGTCCACTCCAGCCCCCTCAGTCAGTCGGTGACGTCATTCGATCAAACGCAAGGAGCGCCCGGATCCGTCGAAGCGGCTAATGATCGCCCAACATGACTCAAAATATTCTGCTCATTTACAAGCTCATTGAATTGGAAAACGCCCGAAAAACACTTGACCAAGGACTTCGCAACTTTACTAACCAGGTGTGTTTTAAAAAACAAATCCAAAAAAATCGATTTAGCACTCTACTGTTCAGCCACATGTGATTGGGCTGCCTGTTGAGCTAGCCCGGACCGTGTGTCCTGTCGATGGGTTTAAGTTGATTATGTATGTCTTCCCCACACAGGCCAACCAGGAGGTACAGCAGTTCATGGATGTGCCCTTTTCGCCCCATCATTACTCTGAGCTGTCGAGAATCTTGGACGCAAAGTGCCAAACTTTAAACAATCTCATCACTGCATTACAAGATGTCACACACTGTAAGTGTTTTCATGTCGATATGCAGGTCTTACATAACTTTAATTTCACACGTGCATATGCATAACTGTCAAACGTGGTTTGTTGCGTCTCCCTTATAGGCTAGGCCTCTATATTTATGTATCTTTTATTTATATCTTATACTATAGATCCACCATTCTCACCATTCTGTGTCAAGGCCTCTGAAGACAACCGAGCCATAACAAACCGGCTCCATCTATTTCCAGACAAAGTCGTTTTGACAACAGATGTTCTTAAGTTTGGGCCCATTTTACAGAATGTCCTTTTGGCGAGCTCCATAACCAAGACGGTCCAGGTTCTTGGAGCCACGCTCTCTCTTCAACAGCTAAAGCAGCTCCTAGACCCTAAAGCTGTCAACAATGACGTGTTCCACAGCGTCGAGCCCAGCCAAGACGCTGATGCTGGAACTACCCATCCATCTTCAGATTTTCAAATTGTAGAAAATGAGCTTGTTATCTTTAAGGAGAAACCCCAAGTGAGTGTAGACGGTGAGCCTCCTCTAATTAACCAATGTCAAAAGTGTTCCCTGGAGGCACTTCCAACAAAACCAGTGTCCCAGAAAATCAGCCATCCTCATTCGACAAATATTCGCATGAACGCACAACTCGCTTTGTGGGAAGGCGAAGGCGACATCCCGGCGCATCACCAGAAACAAACAGCTGCTCAGCTATTGGACTTCCTGCGAACAAGCAAGGAAAAGCGAGGCGCAACGCAGGCCGCCTCAACGTGGCTACGGAGCCTTCTGCACGCCAACGCCACGCGTCCGTCGGCGACGCTGCCACAAACCGTACGACAGAGTGGCGCCGACCACGGCGACAGCGGAAGTACCGGAGGCGACCCGAGGCGCGTCGAGAACGCGCCGGCCGAGGGGGACGGCCGCGCGCCCGTGTTCAGCGTGAAGCGCGTGGAGTCCGAGGGCGCCCTGACCTACTCCTGCGTGGTCCTCACGGAGACCGAGCTGTGGGACGTGGGAGAAGTGGTCACACGGGAGGCATCTGGTCCCGTGGAACAAGTGGCAGCCACGCAACAGCAGAGCGGAGGGGAAAACGGCCACAGCGAAGTCCTCACCAAGGCCCTGGTGGAAACACCGCAAAGTCCTCGGTGTACAAACGCCACATCGGCGCCGGACCAGACCGCCGCCCCGAACAGACACACCAGCGTCCCAGGGTTTGAGATCAGTGCGTTTAAGGAAATTGAGGTGGTGGTTTCTCATGTGGTGACCCCTGGAAACTTTTACGTCCAGCGTCCAGATGCCGTGGCCAAGCAATGGGCCCTGGTCAAAGAGTGAGTTGTTCCCGACATGTTGCCGTGTCTATTGTTTTCTCCCTTCTCTGCTGTCCACAAATCCTAACAGCGTTACTGACAGCACTTGTACATCTGTCCCTGATTTGATCATAGTTAAACTAGCGTGTGTGTGTAAACATATAAACAGAATTTTCTTTCCCTCCATCAAAACAGCTGGAAAGGCCGCTTGTTTTCAGAGGAAAACAGTGTTCCAGACATCGGGACCCTCGTAATGGCTTTCTTGTCGGAGCAGAATCAGTGGTTCAGAGCCCAGGTCCTAAAGATATGCGGCGTCAGCGGAGGTGCGGGCCCCCACATGCTGTAGCACACTCTCGCCCCTAGGTGGTAGCATGCCACTTTGCATTGCCTCCCGACTGGATCCGGGAGAGGAGGCTGCGATCAGTTTTGCCTGTCCCAATACAAGTGGAAGTGTCTTTGCATCCTATAGATGTATTACTTTGTGTTCATGTCCTGGTGTGTATATTCCCCAGACGATCAGCGCGGTGAGGGCGCTGCCGGCAGCGTGACCAACATCAGGGTGGAGGTGTTGAGGCTGGACCACGGCGACAGGGCCTGCCTCTCGCTGCGCAACGTGGGCTACCTGACACCAGACATGGCAGCCCTGCCCCTCCAGGCCGCCCAGGTCTCGCTGGCCAACGTGAGTCACCTCCCGCTTACTGGAAGTCGCCCCCACGTCTCATGTGTTTTTCTTTAGTGTATTTTTCATCACAGCGCTGTGTACTATGGTGTCGAAGCAGTATAGTCAAGGGGTTAGGGTGAAGGACTCCCAGCCAAAGAGGATCTGGGTTTTTTTCCCGAAAGCCGGTCTCCCTGTAGCGCGATGTCCTCCTCCCTACCTGCTCCTGCGTGTCACGTATATGTATGAAGAAATATCACCTGGTTATAAGTATAAATGTGGAGTTACATGTGGTTGAGCATGGCGGCGCGGAGGAGAGGACAGGGGAAGGGGTTAACAACGTATCCCGTTGTACCGGAGGCTCGGGGGGGAGCCATGCCTGGATGTAATCGGCCCCCCTCATATCCCCGGGGACCCGTCACAGTCTTATCTCGGCCCCCGCGTGACCGAGCACAATGAATTGTCACACTGCGCGGCGTTCGCCGGTCTGCATCTCCCCCCCACCTCCCCCCTCCAGGTGACTCCGGTGGAGGGGCAGCGCTGGACGGAGGAGGCGGTGTCCTGGTTCAAAGCCGCGGTGGAGAACCGGACGCTGTACGCCCGGCTGCACCCGCTCGGCGCCGCCATCGCGGTCCAGCTCTTCCTGGAGCGCGGCACAGTGGGCGCCATGAGGTATTCGCTTTGAACGGGCACCCCGTTTGAACAGCCATTTCCCATGAAGCCTGGGAAAGATCCGAGTTAAAGGACCCCCAGACAGAACTCCCAGGTCAAAGGTTCATGGATGACTTTAGAGGGAGATACGGGAATGCATAAATTGTGTTGCGGTTTAATGGTCATGCTTTCCTAATAATGACTTGGATGAGACGGTTTTTGAGTGGTGTCAATTTTTATTCAAAATGTATTGCCTCAAAACGTAATATTGGCAGCACGATGGTATGAAAGTGTTAAGTTATTGCTATTTCAGAAAGCACAAAAAATGAAAACGTGAAATCAGTGAACTGGGAGAGAGGTTGGCACAGTGTACATGAAACAAACAAACAAAAATATGTTGACAAAGGCAGGCGCTAATAAAAAAAAATATTAATGGCGTAAATAAAAAAAAAATACACTTATACAAATTGTACATGTGAATAGATATCGAACAGTATTAATATGAAATATCCATATCATGGCTGCTGTTTGATGCAGGAGAGGACCGTCGATCTCGCTGAGATTAGCACAGAACGGACACGCCATGCATGACCACATGAAAGATGGAGCACTTAAGCAAGGTTGGTGGGCTCTACAACAATCTGCATCTAGGTGGCAGTGGAGTTCCTGTATCCCTGCTGCACACACGTACACATACACACACACTTGATATTCCTGAACTTTTGTTTCTTTTCTGTCCTTAGGCAGTTTTCAACCTAAGAAGAAGAAGCAGGCGGAGGCTGACTGGCAGAGATACATTATTTCATGCTACACAAAAAGATAGTCAGAGATAGAAGATAGAACAAACGTCTGGGACGGCTTGTGTTCAGCCATTACTTAGTTTACATTAGTTTCTGCTCTCTTAAGTTGGTGGTTTGTTTGCTTTGTAAGTTATTACACAGCCCCCTGAAATTGTTCTTTAATTTGTTTGCTAATTTGCTTTACATTTTGTTAATGCAGTGGTGTAGTTGTGGGGTTTGGGGGTTCCTTTTAGAAAATATGTTTCTTTCATAGTGGCACGATATTGAATATATTGTCTTCCAACAGAAAGCTGGCTACTCTACTGGTTTCATAACAAATACATATATGGGTAATATGTAATTATTATTAAAAGATTAATTTTCGAACACTTTTCTCCACGTGTTTTTGCAGTTTGTCAACACCGCTCCATCTTGCTCTCCAGACATTGAGTACGTCACGTGGAAACTGGATTATCGTTCTGTACATGTTTATACAAACACTGATAT
>OMKQ01046495.1:0-10370 GCA_900302335.1 Phycis phycis
GTGAGGTGATGATGGAGGGAGGCAATGGGAGATGATGTCTCTACCTGGGAGGTTTTCTGCTGGCCTCCACAGGGCACCATGCATACACCTCACACGTCTTCCTGGGTGTGTCCGACTTGATGCAGGCGCCTGTCTGCACGCCTGGAATACAAAGACAAACAGGTGGTGAGGCTGCCTCTAGAGGAGGGAGGTGGGGGGGGGGAAGAGCTGGTAGGCGGAGAGATAGGGGGAGAATACCGATGAAGAGAGAGGAGGGGAAGTTAACCGAAAGGCAGGGGAGAAAGAGAAGTGAGAAGGAGAAGTGAGAGGTTCAGAGTACCATGGCTGTGCTGGTCCCAGGCTCCTCTGGAACAATCTTTATCTGTCTGGCAAACTTGGGACTTTTCGTCCCTAGCAACCTACGGGGATATCATAACTAACATTAGAACCAGATATCTAACAATGATAATACTAACAACACTAATAATGGATTATTTTCTGTGCACCTTCTCAGCACATTTGCCTTGCTTCTGGTTCTTTGTCACAATCACGTTAGTCACCACGAAGAATGAATTCTTCTCCTGAAGAGAGAAAAAGATAATTAGAATTTCCTGTTGTTTTCAACTCCAGTCCAGGGCAGAGTGGTTGGGTCCCAGACAAGAACGCACCTGAGCTGGACCGCTATAGTCTACCACGTCCCAGACTACATCCCCCAGCCCAGGAAGCTGGGTCAGTGCCACTCCCTTCAGCTTGGCAGTGACAGAGCTCACCACAGGGTCAAACTCCTGGTAGTTTCTGTTCCACAGCATCATGATACTGAAACACACCCAAATACACAACAATAGAAATATAAAAGGTAAATTCTTTTTCAACATTTCAACAATGTGTATTCTTTATACTACCTGGACTTGTGGATAACCTTTAGTGTGCATATAACTGCCAGCTGAGTACAAGCTCAAGATCAAAAGACTGTATAATGTTCCATTTGTTTATAGAAGCTTTGGCCATCATCTGTGTGCGGTTCATTTCTGGCTTGGTCGGGGACTTGTTTTATGTTTTTATTGTGTGGGCAATTATGCCTGCCTCCCTGATGCCGAAGAGAGAGATAGCTAAAGATATAGCTATAGATGTATAGCACAATACAAATAAATATATTATGAAATATACACCAAAAATTACCGAATGGACGCAAGTGACCCAAACTATTAGGAAAATGCTGAATTAAGGCAAAACGGTTTTTTTTTATTGTTATGTGACGGAGTGTGTGACTATTTTATATATTTTATACGTTATATCGACCGAATATCAACACCTCCCGTAGCCCAAAATGGTATATGTTAGAAAGGACGCTGCTAGAACCATCAGGCGGAACAGTGGAATGCATGGAGGAGATGCGGGGGCGTTCCGTAATACATGATATATGTTATATCTCTGACTTTACTCACCAAATGACCAGTAAGATCGCCACGTTCAGCGCCCATTTCAGCGAGCCGAGTCTCACGCTGTTTATTCGGACGAGTTTGTTTGTCTCGTACTGACACAGACTGAGAAGTTTGCAAGACATTCTTCTGCTGCCGCGGGGTTCTCTGACTCATTCTCCTCGTCTTCCTGGGGGAGGGTCACATGGTCACTTTCTAATGCTGCATGCAAGCCTAGTTGCATCCCGGCAGCTGGTGTCACGTCGCTCAGGCTCCTTTGTGTGTCCTGGATCACAACGTCGATCAAATCGGCAAATCTGTCATCATCAACAAAACTAGCAATACCAGAATACGTGATCTGATTAGATTAGATTAGATTCAACGTTATTGACATTGTGCAGAGTACAAGTAGCCTTCAGAGACAACGAAATGTAGTTGGCGTTCTAACCAGAAGTGCAAAGGAGATCAGAAGTTATCCGAACACATTAAAGATGATAAGACGGATAGCTCTCTTTACACTTTATTTATTTCTTCTTGTATTTCAACCTATGTGATATTGTGAAATCCAGGATGTGCAAAATGCTGATGTTTTTGAAGTAATCGATAACAACAAAATACCAAAAGGGCAATTTGGTCATATAATCTATCGAGTAGAGGAAGAGTAGAGGAGACCTGGAGATTTAGATGAGAGGAGGCCTGGAGGTTTAGAGGAAAGGAGACCTTTATGTTTAGAGGAAAGGAGGTTTAGAGAAGATGAGGCCTTTATGTTTAGAGGAGTGGAGGTTTGAAGGAGAGGAGACCTTTAGGTTTAGAGGAGATGAGGCCTTTATGTTTAGAGGAGTGGAGGTTTGAAGGAGAGGAGACCTTTAGGTTTAGAGGAGATGAGGCCTTTATGTTTAGAGGAGTGGAGGTTTGAAGGAGAGGAGACCTTTAGGTTTAGAGGAGATGAGGCCTTTATGTTTAGAGGAGTGGAGGTTTGAAGGAGAGGAGACCTTTATGTTTAGAGGAGAGGAGGCCTTTATGTTTAGAGGAGAGGAGGTTTAGAGAAGATGAGGCCTTTATGTTTAGAGGAGTGGAGGTTTGAAGAAGAGGAGACCTTTATGTTTAGGGGAGAATTCTTCGCAGCAAGCAAACAACATTTCACCAATGCCATCCTCAATGGTTAAGCGGCTCTTATGACCAATAGGCATAATTATTGGCTTAAGTTAAACTGTAAATTGAGCTTTTTAAACTTTTTAAAAGTTCACATATTGTAGATAACAGATCTGGTTTCGTTTTTTACGCCCTCTCCACTCCAGGAAGAAGAATGGTACTCTTTTGAAACAAGAGCCGGTATGTACAGTTTTTGTGTTGTTTTTCAGATCAAGGAACTATTGTGACATGTCTGGGAAACCAGGGTGGATGACATGTGTACAATAATCAAAGGTGCCCTCAGGCAAGGCAGCAAACCAGCTTATTGCAAATCGAAGAGTTCATCTCCCAGGTAATACTGTTGATGATTTTATTTGGCGATAACTTTATCTTCATAATAGAAAATAAGTTGTGAGTTCCTCACATTGAAAAAAAATAACTGTGAACATTCTTCTAAAAATAAGTAAAAAAGTAAAGATTCACAATAAGGAATGAGGAAGGAACCTCTATCTATGTGTGTATATATGTAAATGCTACTGGATGCCAAAAATCCCCTATGGGGATTAATAAAGTATCTATCTATCTATCTATCTATCTATCTATCTATCTATCTATCTATCTATCTATCTATCTATCTATCTATTCATAAAAACAGGAACAATTAATCACATCAAGGACCTACAAACTGCTTGGCGGAAACACTAATTATATATCCCCAATTATAATTATTATAAGTGCTAATTATAAGTGCTCCACACGTCTCCCAGATAATTACACTGATCTCTCAGACAAATGAAACCTGTTTGAGCCTTTGTCTGTTCCCATCCCCTCCCCCTTTCTACCATGAGGATACAGAGAGGAGGTCTAGAAGTCACACGCCTGGATGGAGTCAGTCCTGCTGTGATCCACCAACATCGGTGGTCTTGAAGTCAATTGAATGCATCATCGTCACTCACATGAAAGCGAACTGATTTAAATGAAGTGATGGAGTTGGCCTCCCTAATCTGTCTGTAACGAGAGTTCCAGAGCAGCCCAGCAAAAGCATCTAGTCCATGGGCTAGGAGGGTCCACGTGCACCCCCCCTCCTGACTCAACTTCATCTGTATTTTCTTGTAGCCCTGGTCCCAGAGTTTAAGAAACATCATGTTAACAAGAAATAAACTGTAGATCACTTTCTGACCAGTATCCAGTGGTGCAAAAATACCAAATTTAAGACATATGGGAGATGAATTTGGCTATTGCTTATGCATTTAGTGGTCAATATTGATCAAGTTGGGAATCAACATAAAGCATTAGACATGTTATATCATAATATAAAGTAAAATGATGTGTTTAGCCATATTATTACATAGTATATGGCCTGAAATAGCCATATTTGTTTATTCCATGGGATAGGGTAGGCGTCAACCTTTGCCAACCCACTACTGCACTTATTTGTATTTTCTTGTATCCCTGGACCCAAAGATTGAGAAAAATCATGTTAACAAGAAATAAAATCATTCCCACTGTACTAGTAGGTACTTTCTGACTTCTTCTGAATTTAAAAACCAAACCGATTTTTAGATGAAGATGAAGTCATCGTTTGCTGACATACATTTGTCAATATTAACTATATACAGTGGAACTATATACAGAACCTAAAATGTGATATAGTCGAGAGATAATTTTGTATTAATAATCATGCATTTTATATACAGTAGCTTATTAAATACCACATGGGACTGTTCAGCAACGTAAAGATGCACAGAAGGATCTGTCACCAGAGTCTGTCATGGTTCAAAAAAGGCAAACATGTTGCTGTTGACATACATATATATACTGTATATGTACTACTGCCCACTTTGCTCAGTCTTCTTCAATATCAGACTCAGTATCAGAAGACATGCCGCCCGCATGATAACCTCTTCCAATAGCTGCTCTCCAGAAGAACATCCATGTTCAGATCCAACATCCCACTTCCAAAACTTCTTGCCCCCCTGCAATACGGACTAATTCCCAGTAAATTCACTTCTATCCGGATAAATTTCCAAACCATATGCAATGCACTTTATCCTGTTACATTTACAGTTTATGCTGTCGTCTACTGTTCTGCTATATGTTGTTCTTACACTGATCTGTACCGTAAGAAGTCAAATAGCCTTGGCTGTGTTGCCATTTAATTATTGAATTTAATTAAATAGATTTTAATGAACTTTATTAATCCCATGTGCAGACGAGACCCACAATCAAATGCATGGTGAGTCTGGTTGCCATGGTGCTCATCTTCCCTGGAGCTCTGGGAGTCTTCAGGTGAGTCTTCAGGTTTGCTGGAGTCAATAGCTACAGGCTGTATTTATGCAGTTTTCCCACATTCCAATGACTGCCAAGTAGGTTTGCACATACAACAAATTTGACTTGGTGGTTGGTGCATGACAATAAACGATAAACAATAAACAATAAACAGTGCAAGAATAGTAGTACTTTCACTTCCCTATATTCCAGTGAGGGAAAACTAAATATCATACTTTCTGAGAAAGATAGCTTTCCCGGTAAACCATACCTACATGCATTCCCTCATTGTTTTTAGATCTTATCTTTATTCTGTCTTCTACTTTCTGGTTGTTGCTACACTGAGCTGATTTACCATAAGAAGTCCACCAGCCTTGGGTGAGTGGTCAAGCAATTATTGAATTGAAATTGAATTGTATGTGCTTTATTAATTCCATGTGGGGAATTCACATTAGACAGTACAGGACAGTAATAACAAATCAAAAAATATTAAAACATTTAAATAATAATGAAAATATAGTATGTATATAAAAGAGTATTAGAAACAGTTGCCATGGTTGGTAAGATCAATCTAGCATCTAATGTACGTCAATCTGTAGACAAAGGCAAAGTGGATATACAGTTTTTCACCCAGGTGCTCCCGGTGGGATGCGGCACACAGAGCTTCCTTCCCCTTCTTCTGGTTATAAGGCTATAAAAGAGGAAGTAGAGGAGAGAGATCAAGTCCAAGTATAACCTCAACACAAAGAAGACACACACCTAGTTCACCCCAGTAACCCCAACACAAAGACATGAGTTCATGGTACCAAACACAGGACACACCGCTAGTTCACGAAACCACTGGGCGAGTGAAACTGGGAGTGAAAATTAACCCTACATGAACTGTTTTCACTTACACAGTTGCGTCGAGTTTGCAGCCTGTGGAAGTGTCCTTCAGGAGGTAAGACTTCACCCGATGACAAGGAAACTCTCTGTCGGTCACCTTCGTACAGCAGTCCACCAGAACCTCTCCTGAACCAGACACAGAGAGATAGAGTTATGTATATCAGCAATGAAATGTTTCACCTGATGACAAATGTACTCTTTGTAAGTCGCTTTGGATAGAAGCGTCTGCTAAATGCCCTAAATGTAAATGTATAGGCAGGGGTCTGTGTGTGTGTGTGTGTGTGTGTGTGTGTGTGTGTGTGTCTGTGTGGTGCTTGTCTTACCTTCTGTCAAGGTGATGGAGATGAGAACCACAAACAGAAGCATGATGAGTCTGGTTGCCATGGTGTTCATCCTCCTTGGAGTTCTGGGAGTCTTCCGGCGAGTCTCTTTCAGGTATGCTGGAGTCGATAGCTGCAGGCTGTATTTATACACCTTTCCACCTCCCTGTGACTGTCACTCCTCCCATGGCCAGACACTTTTTCGTTTCACTTTCTGAGAAAGATAACTGCTTTTCCTGTAAACCCAACCTACCCTCATTGTTTTTCAATCTTATCTTTTGATCACAATTCCTTTCATTACTGAATGAATAATTCATTCAATTCTCATCATCACCCATCATTATTCTGTTTAACCCGACTGAAAGTCAGCTAGATAGTGCCATGGTGCTATTCATGGGAACCTCTTGTTATCTTATTTATGTGTGTTTTTCATTGCTGCTGTAACACTGGAATTTCCCTTTGGGGATTTTGGGCATCAATCTAATCTCTTAGTCTCTTATCTTAAAAGGGGGTAGGCCACAATATCCCAGGATTTTAAGCACTTTATAGTTATAGCCACTCCATCGCTTACAGCCTGATGGAGTGCCTAGTGCACAGCTCTGTTATATGTCTCTGAAAATATGAATAGTCTGAAAGTAGTTTCAGACAGAAGCCTAATGTCTATTCACACTGTGCGGAAAGAGAGTAACCTGTATTCATAATGTGTGTTGGGCATAAATCTAAGGACCGGTAAAGACCAGTTGTAGGAACAGAAACACACACACACACACACACACACACACACACACACACACAAACACAAACACGTGCACCTATTCGGGTGTGTACTAGTTTACGTGATCTTACGGCTTTCTGTTTCAATTCACCAACTCTACATCTAGCACGGTCCACTGAGTAGTGAACTCAACTTCCGATCCTTAACTTCCTCACCCAGGAAGTATGATGCAGTTGAAAACAAACTAGATGCTGATTTTTTTTAGCCTATCTTTCTAAAACTAGCACCAGAGTTGCACCACAGAGTCAAGAAAATGTGTTTTTTAAGTACTATGCAACAAGATGTGTTTGTGCATTGCAGCGGGCAGTCGCAGAGCAACATCTGGGAACCAACATTAGGTCTACTGCCCAGTGCCTTGGTCAAGGGCACCGGCTGGACTATTAACCTAACATGGATGTCTTCTGACATCCGGCATAGCTCAGTGGGTAGAGCAGGTTGTCCACTAACCGGAGGGTTGGCAGTTCGATCCCTACCTCCAACTGTCCACATGTCAAACCCCACAAATGTACTTCGTACATGATTGTAAGTTGCTTTGGACAAAAGGCATTTGCTAAATGCCCTTCTTCTTCTCTGATGTGGAAGGGAACCGGAGCTCCAGGACGGAGCTCCATGTGAACAAGATACAAAGTGAACACAACTTCAGTGTGCTCTGTGAACACACAGAAGTGTCCCCCTCCCAGGATTTGAACCCAGGACCTTCATGCGGTGAGGCAGCAGTTCTGAGCACTGTGTGACACTATGTAAGATTCCTTTAAACATAGTGGAATCCAAAAGATTTGGAAGTCTGCGTTTGTTCTTTCACTGCTAAAAGGGGGTGTATTTAACAATATCTTACATGAGGGGCTCATTCAGCTTTGATTTTCTATTTTTTATTTTTTACTTACATTCCATTGTATCTCCTGCCCAATCAGGCTATTGGAGGAAACATAATACCCTCCCCTGTCACCACCTGTGTACATAATCATGATCGATCACTGAACGGAAAAACAACACTGCATTGCACTTTGTATCAATCTGTCTGAAGACTTTGACACGGTTGGCCATGCTATTCTGAAACAGAAATTGAATTGCATTGGACTCTCAGATCAGGCTGGTTTCGTTTGGGAAATACCTGTCAGGGAAAACAAATGTCAATGGTCTAACTTTTTTTCTCTGTGTGCAGCAGTGACCCAGGGACACTTTCATTCACGTTAACAATTTGTAGTGTTTGGAATGCTTATCTACTTGAGAGGACAGTGGGAACAGGGTAAAGGGGGCATTTATCAGACACTTTTGTCCAAAGCGACTTACAATCAGTACATTTGTGGGGTTTGTCATGTGGACAGTTGGAGGAGGATCAAGGGGATCGAACTGCCCACCCTACGGTTAGTGGACGACCCGCTCTGTCCATCCGCTCTACCCACTGAGCTACTGCGGCCCCATCTACTTGTGCCTTATTAGCACTGCCTCTCTTGCTGTGGCATATGATACCCTACAAACTGGTTTCAAGAAAAAACTGAATTCAGTGAGGCTAAAACTGATTCTGACTGCAGGTAAAATTATTGTTGCTTTCCAGTACTAAAAAGCGCCCCCTGATTCTTCAAACTGTTAAACCCTGTTAACCCTTGTAAACCCTAGAGGGTAAAGTGATTCAGAACGTTGTCTGACAGACAGACAGACAGACAGACAGACAGTGATCCCTGGGGAAATTGCATAAAATACCTTCTTAGATGGTGATGTTTTGTCTTTTCAGGTGAAGGATGATGGTGATACATCTTTTAAATATCTTGAGTCAATTGACACTGTTTATCACGGTGCACTAAGTTTTATAACCAATGAAATGGCTCTAAGGCACCGCTGCACTTTATAGTCATCCACTAGCACATAGCAAGGCCATTCTTATTGCCTTGTCTTCTTATTGAACAACATGCACATTTGTTAAAGACACAGGAAGGCATTCCTTGCACACCCATGACCTTATCCTGCTGTCCTTCCCTAAAGTGCACACAGAAGCAGGAAAAAAGGCATGTAGCTTCATTACATTTGGAACACTTTGCAGTCTGAACTTGAGCTAGTGAGCCTTGTGTCAATAATATCTTTCAATTGTGGAGTACTGTATGTTGATTGTTGTCTGTCTGAAACGTTCAAGTTGTTGACTGCTGCTGCCTGCTTTGGCCAGGATACACAGGCTTGAAAAGATGTGTTTAATTCTGTTGATTAGGTCAAATAAAGGTTAAATAAAAATAAATGAACTAACTATTCTTCTAGTTAACAGTAAATAAGTATACTAGTTATGGTGTATTCCGTCGTTTTTGATTGAAACAGAACGTAACGGGACGGCATAGCTCAGTAAAAAAAAGAGCAAATCATCCACTAACCAGAGGACCCCACAGATTGTAAGTCACTTTGGACAAAAGCGTCTGCTAAATGTCCTTCTATTGCTATTGCCCCTTTGTTATTTTTTCATTTGTTTTGTATTTATATTATTTTATATAGCAAAGTTGAACGTCCCGAGCAACAAGAATTTCACTGCTGGTAATAATGTACATTGTTACCCAGCATGTGACAATAAACTTGAAACTTGAAACTTCTACAGTTCTACACAACTGCTGCTCTCTAGTGTTTGACAGTTGATATTACAGTGGAAATTCTAGTCACTTTATCCCCCTCCCTTCAGTTTTCCTTTCTAGATAGTTAGCTAAACATATGGATGGCTAGATGGCTATAAGGCGAGATGGCTAGATGCTAGATAGTCAGTCAGACAGACAGACAGATAGATCGACAGAGAGATGAACAGACACTCAGACAGACAGACAGACAGACAGGCAGACAGGCAGATAGATAGATAGATAGAAAGATAGATAGATAGATAGATATATAGAAAGACAGACGGACAGACGGATAGACAGATGTCCTTGTTTAGATAAGGCAAGAAATATCTAATATATTCAAACTCTTTTTGAAGATAGATAGAACTATGCTTCATATTCCCTTCCAATAGACTAATTATGTGACAAAAATAACATAATGGATGGTAATGATATGATGATAATAACCAGTGTGATGATTATAATATAAATAATACTCATAGCAGTAATAATAATGATAATAAATAATAATAATAATAATAATAATAATAATAATAATAATAATAATAATAATAATAATAATAATAATAATAATAAGAAGAAGAAGAAGAAGAAGAAGAAGAAGAAGAAGAAGAAGAAGAATACAATATTAATAATATCAACAACAACAACAACAACAACATATATATTAAAATGATCAATATAGTGCACATGTATGTGATATGATGATGGGTGATATTTAGTTTAATTTGTTTTTTCTGATGGACGTTATACATAGCATGCATTTCAAGTGGATAGAATCTCTCCTGCAGATGTCAGCTTTCTCTAACAAAAGTGATCCGCAAGGTTGGAAAGTGTATTCATCCAGAGGGAAATGTATCGTCACATTTGCTCCGCTCAAGATAGAAGTAATATTATCAAAATAGAGAATACGAAATAGCATTCAAGTCAAAAAAATATGAACACCAAAATGCAGTCAGGAACAAACATAAAATATAGAAAAACATGCACGCACAAGTACACACAC
>OMKQ01046497.1:0-11512 GCA_900302335.1 Phycis phycis
TTTCCAACCCTTAATACTGATTCATTAAAACATACAATAGGTCTACTATGCATGTTATGGGCAAGCGCAAATCCTGATCGTCACAGTCACGTGAAAAGGAAAAGAATGTGGAGAACCCTTGTACAAAAGCGCCCTCTGGTGGACCATCATCCTTACCTACACATCCTCAACGCGATGGAAGCTTCAACCAAATGGATAGCCCAAGCAGCAAGCCACCTACATGCACACAGTTCAGGTGTTTTAACATCTGTATTGCCAGCATATCATTGTTCTAATAATGTGTGAAATGGTTATAGGCCTTCTAAAGCAAGCGTGACCAGAGGAATATAATATGGGGCATTATGCCTAGTGCTTGTCAGGGCAATGTGTCAAAGGCACATTGAGCCATCGGGCCTCTCTCTATACATACACACATACCACCTATGGGCTTGCATGCCTTTGTGGCTTGTTTGCAACCAGCAATGTGTAGCTCTGTAGACCATCAAGCCACATACATGTATCAAAATTGTATGGATATCATATATTCTTAATCGCCTAAAGTACACAATGTATTATTCATTTGATAAGGATAAACATGATTAGTCAAATAGTTAAACATAATCTTAACTGTATTGATAGTTGGATAATATGCCATATTTATTTACTGCTACTATATACAGAAGTATTTGCTTACACCACTGTACTAACATTACTATCAAATACAGTACATTGTAGTGTCAACATTTGAGAAATATGCAACAAAACCAGGAGAACAGGTACTGCAAATGAAAAGTATAGGTGAAAGCTACTACTACTACTACTACTACTACTATCACTTGGCTTTAAGCCATAGCCACAAACAAATCAAACTGCAAGTTGCCTGACATCCTAAAAACATTAAGGCAAGGTGTCACTTGTTGACCAATTGTTTACAGTATGGTGGTCATGTGATGTGAAATTGATGGGAAATGTGTGATGTGATAACAATCTGGAAAGTAATTAGCGGAAAAATAAGCATTTGTTAAAATTACACTTCCTTGAGCCCTCTGTGGGCAGTTAATTGTTAATAATACTTGATACTTTTCAAATGCTCTTTGTGGGGGCAGATACCTACATTTTAAACATGAGGTCACTCAGATTATCCACTAGATATGAACAGAAAGTGCCGAACGGACCAAGGTGCTCAAAGGGAATCGTTTCTGGTGCCAAAACAATAATCTGTAAAAATAACAAAAAAACATTATCATAGTAATCACAGATATTAAAAAGAATAATCATACAACATCGACGGGGAAGGTTTTAACAACTGCCATTTGTAGCCTATCCAACACAATGCAATTGTCTGTCACCGTTATGTCACTGTTATGTTTCATCAACCTGAGGTCACTTAGGGTGGACGTAGAACCTGACACAATGACACATAGATGTTTCGCAACTTTATTACTCGTTAGTTAATCATTTACTGAATCCAGCCGTGAAATATATTCTGAAGATACCGGCAGCTCCGGGGATATCGAGTTGTTTCGTACTTCCCGACAGAATTTCGATGTACGTGCGTGTCACGAAACCTAAAGCCATGACTCCACTTCATCACCAAGCGTTGAAATGAACTTTGTCCAAAAACCAGTGTGTTGACGTTTGCCCCCTTTAAACTACAATGGTGATAACGTTTTCAAACAACGAGGCATTGCCCAGGTATTCTAATTGGTATTCGTAAATCAAAAAAATGCTAATAGTAATGCAGAATTGACCATTAAGCTAAAAAAAAATAACGTATAGTTGTCAAAGTCTACAATACCCGGAGCACATTACGTGTCACACCGCAACCCTCGTCCCAGACGCCGTGGCACAAAGCGCAGAGAACAAGTACAATGCCGTGCAACTAAAGTTGCCTCCTATCACACCCTGTTTACAATCACTCACGGTGAAGAATCCCATCGAAAGTGTCACCGTAACAATCCAAAATAGGCTGCTTCTCCTGAAATAATCGCATCCATCACTTTTGGCCATGGCTGTTCTGCTTGCGTACTTCGGTCAAATATGTTCGTGCAGCAGCAAGAGTGGGAGGCACACAAAGGCCGTGAGGCTTTTATAGTGTGGTTGTATGTTATGTTCCCTCAGGGCTGTATATTCCCAAATACACGGTTCCATGCAAATCACTGTGTGAGACGCATTCAAAGAAATAATACTTAATACAAAAAATAGATATCAATATCATTGCACCTACTATGCAGATGTTAAATTTTAATACGCTATATAGACGATAACGTCCACATTTGAATCCTATAACATTTCCCACGACCAAGAAAAAAGACCGCTAACATATTTCCCTTCATGACATTTGATGGTCTGCTCGTTAAATGTTTTGCTATAATTATATATCGGCTATTTTATTATATATTATGCTATTATACTATATTTATAAATTGGCTATATTACACAATTGTCACAGTCACACACATGTGGTTTTTACTTTTCAAGATGGATATTTGTGTTGGCAGTAAAAACGACAAAATAAGATAAGACTAAATAGAAATTGTTTGACTAATACCTAGTACCTAATATATAGACCCAAAAGGCCATTTGTCAACCAGCTTTCAATTATCTTTGTATCACTTGATCATTGTATGTTAAGTAACCATACCATATAGCTAATCTTTAAGGTGGTTTATTGATTACAAAAAGGAGGGGATGAGGGTGCTGTATTAATGTCTTGCCATATCGCCTGTTACTTTTGCTTTTTAATATATTTCACTCTTAATAGTTTGCTTCCATTACCCACTCAATGCCCTTCAGGCAACCTAACATAGCCCATTTTCTTAAGCATGGCAAATTATCGTTGTTGAATACAGCAGGGTCTTTATGAAGTGTGTGAGTTTCCAGAGATGCCAAAGGGCGTTTTATAATGTGATAGGATTTGCAGAACCCATGAGCAGCATTGCCTTGCTCGGCTGGGACTTTCAGGAGTCGTCTGAATGGATGGAGACATTGATCCTGTGGTGGGTCAGATAACAGATGAAAGGCAGTTGTCTTAAAGCCAGTAGGTGTGTATCCATTCCTGACTTGAAACTACGAAGGTACAAATAAAAAAGATCCTCATCTGACAATATGTCCCTCTCTATGTTGTATGTAGGCTATTCTACGATTTAATCTGTTTAATTAATCGTGAGTTAATCTTGGGGTCATTTTACAGTACATTTTAAGGCAGTTGACTGTCTCATCCGAGAGTGTAGGGAAACAGGAGAAAGAGCTGCAGTTCTTTAATCAACAGGAGCAGCTAAATGCTAGCTGTGCAAGGTTGACATACCCAAGGCTGACCCCATAGGATCTGTGAGAACGTACCATGCAAAAGATAAAAACTAAATAACATTAAAATAAAACACAAAATGAAAAATCTGACCTAAGGTAGAGAATCTGCTCATTCTATTCTATAGATAATGCTGGGCCAGTCAAAGCAATTAGTTTGATATGTCTTGGGCATCTCATATCATCTGACAGGCTCACCCCTTACTTTGACCGACGCATGCATTTTAATGAGCGAAAAGTAGCCAACTAACAATCCAATTCATCACTGCAAAATTAGCGGTCTTTGTCACAGCATGTCATAGATTTGCATAACAACGCAGCGCAGCGTGTGACTGATAAACCTATCGTGGATGAGGGGGTTTTGTGTTCTGTTAGGTGTCACAAGTTAATATTTCTTGAAATCAATTCTTTTGTTGATTGATGTTCAACATTTTGCTGCAGCCAGAGTTGCTTGCGGGCGTCATTCACGAATGCTGCTCTGAAATGCGGCTGGGATGCTGTGGAAACAAGAGGCCATGGCCCTTCTTCATCAAATAAGTCTGCAACATTTTAGTTTTTTAATACACCAGTATTATATTTGTGTTCATGTTTTCTATTTTGAAAGCTTTGTTTGGACCGTCGCCAATATTATGTTTTGTAATGTATCAAGGAATGGAGGAATAGCCTATAATAATAAGAGATTTACAATCATATGGATGTAGTTATGCTTGCTGAGTCATAAGTTTAAGTTAAATGAAGAATTATTTCTCATATATAAATGTATATATAAATATTATATGTATAATATATATATGAATGATATATTATAATTTATATAATAATGATTATAATAATAATAATAATAATAATAATAGTAATAATAATAATAATAATAATAATAATAACGTTATACTGTATATAAATATCATCATACACCCACACACACTGAACTATGTATTATTAACAAACAATGTTAAAGAAAGGCTTTGGGAGATGCAAACAGATTTGGGGCCTGTTCTCCACTTCTTCACTCACAACGACACACACACGTTAAGTCAAATTCAAAACAACAGAAAAAAAAACGCATGTGACCCAACATGACAAGCATTAAGCAGTATCGACGAGCCAGCAATTAAAAAAAACACAAAGATGACTTTCCTTTGAGATTTCTAACAATGGTGTAAATGTGTTCTGTGCCCTCTGCCGTTACTTTGAGGCTTACAGGGTGATAATGGGCATTGGAAGTATCCTACATTTAAATCCTCAGTAACAATAAGCACACACACATCAACACACACTTGGCCCTTCAAGCTGTCACTTTGCTCAGTCAGCACCTTTTCCTTCGGGGAGGAGTTATGATGGACGTTCGGGGGTCCTAGGTGGTCAATATAAAAGGTAGCCTGATTACAAACAAGGTACTGTCAGTTCAGAGCTTCTCCCCGAAGAAGTATCTCCACATACTGTATCTCTATCTGCTACCTCTGAAGTCCCCATTCAAAGACAACCAGGAACCCGCAGCATCGCTTCACTGTCAACATGTGGAAGGATTCTGGCATTGGTGAGTTTTGTCATAAAGTTTGATAGGATTGTCGAGTTATTGATAATTAGGTTTGTGTGTGTCAACTCAAAAGGGCAGCATTATACTGTATATCTTAATTTTTTTTACTGATCAAGACTAAATTTAAGACTTCCTGTAACTTCTTCCATTGATCATCCACAGTTGTTTTGGGTATTCACTAGCTTTATATAACATTTCCATGGCATTACTTTGATAGTCTCCTTTATTGATTATATAACTTGTAAATGTGTCAAATGCAAGGCACAGTAGGCTGGACTGCATGTATTGCTCCGCTCATTCAAGAGACATGGTGTATAATGTCCTGGTGTACTGAACCACAACAGACTGAATAACAAACTACATATCTAAAATGCCATGGCTAACCATGCTTCCTTTTTGGTCCTCAGATGAAGGCAGGCAGGTTGCTCCTGGAGGCTCTGCCGGGGCCTCTTCTCGCAGCGCCAGTCGCAGGAAGAGGACCAGCTTCTCCAAGGAGCACGTGGAGCTCCTAAGGGCCACGTTCCAGACTGACCCCTACCCTGGCATCAGCCTGAGGGAGAGCCTCTCCCAGACCACTGGCCTGCCCGAGTCCCGCATCCAGGTACGCATCCACTACACAATAACCGTATCCCTGAACTTAGGGCTAGTTGAGTTAACTTGTTCCTACAATTGCAATATAGTTTTTGAATAAAACCCTTGCAACAAAGATACAGCCAGCGCACATTTGCCTGCATCAATGCATCACACACCCACACATGCCCATACCACATACACACAGCAGACAACACTGTCGGCTCTGAAACTTTGATAGCGCTATCACTCTATCACTCTTTTATCTTTAAGATGATGCAAGCGCTTTTAATCAGGGCAGCTTGTTTGGTTTGCCAGATAGACTGCACAACGTGTGCTAACAGCTGAAGTCCCTCTGCTCTCACTGTATTCAGCTGATCTGGGGTGGGGGGTTCGGGAAAGAGGGTCAGCGAGTCATTTGTGTTGAAAATGATTAACGCAGGCACACAGAAGCACAACACATTTGAATTTTTTTTATCTTGTCACCGGCTCCTTAATCTAACCTGCTCCTTCCTCTCTGCTCCTCCCAGGTGTGGTTTCAGAACAGGAGGGCCCGGACCCTGAAATGCAAAGGCACCAAAAAGGCCCTGTGGCAAGGTGATAGCCTCAGCCCAGAGGCCCTGCCCCCGTCCCACAGCGTGGCCGCCAGGGGCCCCCAGCCCGGCGTGCTGTCCCAGGGGCCCCCGCCGGCCTACCCGGCCCAGGTGAAGGAAGAGAGGGACGAGGACTTCCGGTACGGACGCTGCCTCTCGGGCTACCTGAGCTCTCCCATGGACTACATGCACTACGGCTCTGTGTACAGGGGTCAGCACCCCACTCTCCTGGGCAGCCACAGCCCGCCGATGACGGGCCCCTGGTCCCATCCTGGCAGCCATTCCTCCCCTGTCCCGGGTCCCTGGTGCCCCTCTCCCCAGGAGCTGAGGGGCTCTGGGGTGCCACCTTCCGGCGCGGGGCCCGCGGGCCTGCTGTACCCCGGCTTGATGGAGCAGCACCTGAACGCCCACGGCCACGCCTCCACCCCCGACACGCCCGACTCGGGCTACTGGGAGGTGGCGTCCGACGGCAGCCCCAACCTGGATGTGCAGTACGCCCAGATGGAGGACTGCTGGAGCGGGGCCGCCCCGTCGGGCAGCAGGGACCCGGGCGCCTTCCTGCCGTCGGCCCAGCTCCGGCAGCAGGCCCCCTTGCCGGAGCTCTCCCTCCATGAGATCCTGGGGGTGCTGAACGAGGACTGGCTGGGAGGGGTGGGACTCGACGGCCAGGCCCCCGAGGACCACGTGGCCACCTACTGCTGACGACCGGAGGCCTAGCAGGATCAGCTCGGGGACAATCTCAATGTATTTAGTTTCTCAAGTAATCGTGTGTATTATTTAGATTTTCGTGCAAACAGCCCGGCTGGGTGTATCTTGTGTTGTGTCGTCGAGGTACACGGCAGGGAAGACCAACTCTCAAACACGTGGCAGCCGGATCTATCATTTGTGTCAGGGGAAATGGTTTCACATTATAGCTGTTTATTCCTTCTTTCCGATTTGAATGAAGGCATTCCGGGACAATCTATTTATTCCACCTTACAAGAGCATTATTTATTCATTGTTATGTTATCCTATTTATCACCTATTTAGGATTATCTGCACTTTTATACGAATAAATCAACTGTTATAAATGATACAATCTTGTCTTTGAACTTTCATCAACTTTTCACCAAGAGCAAGGGCTGTGTTTAGTGAAGAAAAACCATCAACAAAACGTTGTGAAGTGTATGAAGCTACAGTAGTTACAGGGTAGTTACACAGACACATCGTCTCCAGTAGGTGGCAGCTGAGAGTTGATACACGAATGAGAAGGCAATACCAGAGGGGACTCTTTGGAGATCGTATATCATAGATATAGTTGTACAAAATGCAAAGTAGCATCATACAACTGAGCCAGTCGGCAGGGCTTGAACGCTAATACAATACAAAAAAATCAATAGTGAATCTTGAATGGTGATACATTCTGATGTATCACCATGTTTCACCATTCATTCTACATCTCTTGTAGCAACAATTATATAAGGTAAATTAATCAATATACTGTCCTTTAGCAAGTGGACCTCTGGATCACCAGGTATGTTCTTTATTGGACCAAATGATTAATTGTGCAATAAACTGTCAAATGTTCCATTTAATGCACTTAGACTTTAGCACAGTCCAGTACCCAACAATGACAGGTTACTGTTGTTGACATTATGGAAGCATGAGTATTTACTGGGTGTTGTTTTATATCTTCACGTATGGGAGTGGATTTTATTATTATTTGTATTCATTATTTTTTCTTTACTAGTCTGGCAAACAAAACTCCATAAAAATGTGTGCCTGACACATTTGGTTTCTGCTCTCCAGAGCGATGCGAACCACAGCAACGCGGTATTAATGTGTGCAAAGGAAGAAGCAGACAAAATGTCTACTCCCTAAGACTATTCTCCCCCCCCCCCACCGAGTGTAGGACTAAAAAAAGTGTGGTTATCACACGGTGACCGCGGTCGATCTCTGGGCTATTTTCCCCCTCTGTGCTGTTATTCCACCGCCAGGAAGGGTGGCGTTCTTTTGTCTGGAGACGTCATTGTGTTCCTCTCCAGAGAAACACAATAGGCTCGGACGCAGAGGAACAGAACCTCTCCAGTTTGCAAGGAAGTTGCGCAGGACCGCGGACTCTGACGTCGGCGGGACAGGTGTGTTTACAGAGAGGGGGCCAAGGACCTCGACAATATGAGGCGGACAGCCATCTCGCTGATAAGAAAACGTTGAGGCGATGGCCGTGGTTCGTGGGCGATTGACGGGGCCCGTTGCGGGAGTGGGGATTGGTGCTGGGATCCAGGGTGGGCTCGAACCGGCGGGGGGGGGAAGCAGGCCTTCGCGCCCGAACAAAATGTCCGCGCCGCGTCCATCTTGGACATGTTTTTTTTTTTTTTTGTAGTTTGTCGCTACGTGTGAGATTCGAAACCCAAGCGAAGATCATGATGAAAATGTGTTTTTTCACTCTCCGTTCACGAAAGGGGAAAAAAGGGTCGGACTGCGTTCTACAGACACCTCTTCTTCCTATGAGCCAGTGTGCAGCTGGCTCTCCCCAGATGAAACGCTGCTTGTTTTGATAGCATATAAATAACATCTTGCACCACAGCCGAGCCTCTGTAGGCTTTGGAAAGACATCAAACTCGTCAACGTGTGTGTTGATTTATTTTGATTCTATTTAAAGAGCGTGTGTTCGCGGCGCAGAATGTCTGCGCTGTATGTGAATAGGCCCACGGTTTAATTCTTCATAACTTCCTCTTCAGAAAGCCAGATGTTGTGTAAGGCTCAAACTTCCCGTGCTTTTGGTTTGGTTTGGGTTTTTTTTTTTCACAAGAAACCAGCCGCAATCACAAGACAGATATACAGAGGGCGGGCAACCGCGTCACGACACATGATTGGCGTTAACTATGCAAGTTTCACTTTCAGCATATTTTCGTCCTTTTAAGGCCACTGTTTAACAATGTTCTCCCTGGCGGCTAAATCAGCAACGTGCGCACATGTTTGACTTCTCGACTTACATTTACATGTCGTTTTCATTGAGGGACTGATCTGAGTGTATCTGTTTGTGTACATGCTTGCATGCGTGCAGTTACGCGTGTGTGTGTGTGTGTGTGTGTGTGTGTGTGTGTGTGTGTGTGTCTGTGTGTGTGTGTATTTATGTGTGTGTAGTTTGGTTTTGACATGAGATTTTAACATATCTAGCATGACCAAATCTTTCCTGTCTGAGAGGAAGTGTCAGTCTGATTTCTCGACACACATTCTATCATCCCGTCTCCCACATGCATGTACACGCACACGCACACGTCTCGTCAATGTCCCCTTTGTCTTTCGTATTGACTTTGTGTCTTGCCATAGACAACACAGAGCATAGGCTATTTTAAGGGTATTGGCTCATGTTGTGACATGGGCCAAGGGGCTGGGGCCTACATTCGTACACACTCAAACAACATTCAACAATATCCAAAGCGATAGTCTGCTGATAACCAAACAAGTACAGGACACAGGGACATCAACACACACACGCACATGCAACCCCACACAAAGAAAGCACAGAAAAGTGCTACTATTTGACCAGACAAGAGGAGGAACAGATGTGGGGTTGAATGATGATCCTCAGCTGCTGGTAGCTTAGGGCTCGAAGTCCAAAGCCTCCTCTAAAAATATGTCCTGTAATTTAACCGAACCCTCCCGGGGAGTCCGAGGGAGGGGCTTGTATTAGGAGCTCATTATAGAGCTCACTGATTGGCTGCACCGCACCAGCTCTCAGGACGCATCTTCCCGTCTGAAGGCTTCAAAAAGTGATCTATGTTGGTCGGTAGCGATGGCAGGGTGTGTGTGTGGGTGTGTGTGTGGCTGTGGGCTTGTTTGTACTCTTGTGTGTGTGCGTGCGTGTGTGTGTGTGTGTAGACCTTCGCCCATGTAATCTTGTAGCATGAAATACTACTTTATATAACTTGATATTACACGTGGGACTAAAGATCTCTTGCTTTCGTTTGCCTTTCCTGAAATAGCACCGCAAATGCAGGGCTGCAGGCTGCTTTAAATAGAATGTAATCCTACACTATTTACATTTTCGGCAGCAGGCTATCAATTCAGCTGAAATACGTGTGTGTTTTTTTTTCATTTTAAATCTAATTGTATTACATTTGTGCTGAACAAATTAGCACATCTCATTTCATTTGACGTTTAACTGTATTAAGTGGGTTCACGTTGAAATGTAGGCCATGTTCATAATGAATTAAATATCTCCAGCCTTTCTACTAGAAATAGCCTATAGAGATTAGGCCTACATGACACGTATGAAACTTACAACCACTGGGGTCAATCTGCACGTATTGTAGTGCTAATGTTTCAGGTTCAGATATTTGAATGCAAAAAAAAAGCGGATATAGCTAGATAACAAGTGTTAGGGAAACATCCATAGATGAAGGCCTGTCTGTGGTTTTCACCTAACTCGTTAAGACGCTGAGCCGCGTGTTGCTGGTGCCCTCGAGCGGGATGCTCGTCGCCTACGGTAGCGCGCGGCAAAGTATGAGGTAATTGTTTGGTCACGTGAGAGCTGCAGCAACTGTCAAAAGTGATGATAGTGCTTCACCAGAGGCACATCTCTGCCGCTGGAGCTTGTGGGCTGGACCCCGCCCCCCGACAGCTGATTGGTTACCTCACGTCCTCTAAGGGAGCGTCAACGAAGAGGGCTGAAAGATGGCTCGCCGTACACATCGCCGCATCTGTCTCCGAGCTGTTGATTCACTGTTACTGGGGTGTCTTTTGCAGGCTACTTATAATATGGTATTAAACGCAAAATATGTGTTGTATTAGCAGGTAGTAGATAGTTATTTTGAGAGAGAACTGTAGGTTTACACTTTTGAGATAGAACTTCAGAAAAAGAGAGACAAATATGAGAGAAAGGTAGAGCCAAAATGACAAATAAACATATTTGTCATTTTATAATTGTATTATTTATGTTTATAATACGAAACCACATTGAAATGACTGTATGTGAAAAAATAGAAAGATTCAACAACATATCTGGACATGACTGTATGTGACAAAATAGAAAGATTCAACAACATATCTGGACATCATAGGGCCCAGTGGTCTCAAAATAATAAAATAATAATAGGACCACAATTCAGCCACGGCCCCTAGCTGCCACGGGCCTTGAACATATGTTGTACGTTATTAAAGTACGACTAAGTGGACATTTGCTGCACTGCTTATGGTTATGATGCATGTTGATGGTGTAGCTGGGAGTTTTTTGCTGTGTTCTCCCCACTGAGTGTGGTCTTAATAAGGATGATGGACACCGTAATTCAAACAGACAGTAACACCTGGCCCACTGCTCCACGTGTCTGATTCACTATCCTCCACCAACATCTATCCTACCTGTGGTGTTCCCATCTGCAGCTGCACAAACAAACACAAACACACACATGCACCCCCCCCCCCCCCCACACACACACACCCCCACCCACCCACACCCACCCACACACACACACACACACACACACACACATGTATACACACACACACATGCACACACACACACACACACACACACAGGTATGCA
>OMKQ01046503.1:0-10407 GCA_900302335.1 Phycis phycis
CCATCTGGTCAAACGTGTCCAGCTATATGGTGCGCTCCAGATTCCTGTGTGTGAAGGAAATGCATCACCGGGGGTTTCCTCCCTGTGTTGCTGAGGTGTTTACAGTGTAATGGGGGGCGCCCAGGGGAAAGAAGTCACAGTCACGCACAGCTGGGAGTTGAGTTAGTGTCCGGGACGGGAAGCCGTCACCTCAGAAATAACTCGGGGGAGGGGGGTCAACGTCATTCTTCTCCTCTGTCTTGACTTCCTGTCTTGAAGTTGTAATGGTTTTCCCGAGAAGAAGTTGCTGTGATGGAACGACACAAAAAAAAAAAACCCATCAGCAAGAACAACAGCCATTCTACCACTCAGATTTCTTCTCGCACGGCTAGGGACATTGCTACTGCTAATGCACAACCTCATTTGGATGACAAATGATGGAAAAGCTTACAGCTAATAGCATGTTGTCAACATCCTGATGAATGCTGGCGTGAATGTGCTTTTCTTTGCTCTGAATGTAAGCCCTGCTGGTATTTCCCAGGGGACTATCAGCAGGCTGACTCAGTGCTCAGCAGTCAGCGTTGTGACTTTCAGAAGAGGCTTAGCTGGCTAATTGGACTCTGGAGAGGATTTTCGGGAATTTACAAAAAAAAAATCTTCTCAGGATGAAACTCTTTTAACCAAATAACATTAATCACCAGCATTTGTGGCGGTCTCAACAAAATATAAATCCACCCTTTCATTGTCTTTATTAAAGTATTTACACAGCCAGACTTGTTATTATGGTTCACCCTCCATAATGGCTTCATTCTCAAAGGGACAAGGGCTTCACTTCCATTGTAATCCGAGCACTTCTACTCTGAACAGGGTTGGCCGGGCTGTGCCCTTAGTCATCATATTATGTGTTAACCATTAACCCAGATGCATTAACCGCAGTTACACTACACACCGGCTCGCAACAAACTGCACCTCTAAGACTAGCCTGGCCATTGAGGGATGCAGCGCCCAGAGCGAGGCGCAGCCATGAATCAACGAGTACAACTTTGTGTCCCCGACCCGACGCGTCCAGATCACCGCCGCCGTTCGGTCGTCGAAGAGCAACCCATCCATGTCTCGCGAACGGGTGATGCAGCGCGTGCCCCCGTGTACACACGAACTACGATGGATTTGTTCAGCAAACCCAATCAGGGTCCCCTGTGTCGCGTGCTCACTCTTACGGGCGTGTTCACGATGTTGGGTCCAGTGTGGCGCCGGCGGGAGTCTTCTGAGTCTCTGCAGCCTGAAACAAGAGGCGGGAGTCTGTCTCAGCGCCGGAGTCAGTGTCCCAGTGTCTGCCTGCTTGGGATTATACAGCGTGTGTGTGTGTGTGTCGGGATGCCAGAATATTTATGTCTGACTTCATATCTGCATCTCTGAGTCAAAGTTCACGTGCTGGTCCGATGCTGTAGTCAGGATTACTTCCCCCGTGTGAAATGTTTTGCACGTGTCCTCGGCCAGTGACAGCTTCACAGTCTGCATCACTCAGCCATCCAGAAATGTTCCCCCCCGTCGCCTTGTCGTTCGTGGTTTGTGAGTGGATTTGAAGTGACTCAAAAAGGACCAGTCGTCACCGCGGTGACGGCGGCGTGGCGCCCGTGTCTCTGTAGCTGTCGTCCCTGTTGTTCCCGTGTAAGCCCTCCCTCAGGATCCCCCACAGACGCGCTCTGCTTTTTGTTGCTGCTCAGAAATCCAAGCTCTTGGTCAAACACTTTGGAGCTACACGGAAACCGCTCTCTCACACACACACACACACACACACACATGCACACGCACACACGCACACACACACACACACACATGCACAGGTATTATTATGGAGGGCGTCACTGACCTGTGAAGGAACGGGAGACTCCCATTCAGTCGCTCTACATGAGGTGACACGTGAGAAAGAAAGAGAGAGAGAGAGAGAGAGAGAGAGAGAGAGAGAGAGAGAGAGAGAGAGAGAAAGTGGTGAGATTAAAGTTTCATAATGCAGTGATTCGCCTTGAAGAGAAAGGTAAAAGCTGAGACAGGGGAGACAAACAAAACCCTTTTCTCTTAATAAGAGAGCTACTGGAGCGACAGCTACGGTTCCAAAGGTCTAGAGATTCACTGCTGTGCTGGGCATGAGCTCCTACTACGACTCGACGAAAGGTAAAACACATCGCTGAGGGCATTCAAGGTGTGGGGGGTGGGGTGTCGGTGGGGGGGACTGAAAGGTGACAGGTGAAGCTAGCGCTAAGCTAACCGAAGTAGGTGGAGGATGACAGGTGCATTTGCTTTCATCTGTAGCGTGTGTACGTGGAGTTTGTACCGCCATGTCGTCTCGGTTCCTTCGTGTTATGTACTCACATATGTTCACTGATATTGTCTCTGGATTTGTCCTCATGTTTGCCCGGCTTCATGAGCATGGCTCATGTTATGCACAGTGTTCTTGTCTCTGCTTGCAGGGAATACAGGAACACATGGTCGTGAGCTGGCACTGGTTGTGTAGACCCTGACTGTTTAGAGCACTCTACTGCTTTCGTGCATGACGCTAACATCATGTATCGTTTAAGGTGCACTCCGTGTGACTGTTGTCTGTCCTTTTGCTGGACAACGGCGGCAGTGTTGAGGATTATATGTGTATCTTTATCTGATATTCACAGGGTAAATAGTCCAATTCATTCAACCATTCATACGTGAAGTGGCTGTAGGCAGGTTCAAGATCAATTCTATTATTATTATGATAAAAAGAGACAGCAGAACAGAGCAAGCTTCTGAAACTAAACCTCCCATAAATCTCCAATCGCTTCACGCACCTGTGACTGAAAGGCCAGACGGAGTCCCCGTCAGACGCCCTGATGGGTCAATAATGAGCCGGGAGTCTAGATGGGCTCACGCAGAGGCATGGGCGGTGAACTTGAAACAGATATTCTCCGAGAGCATTTCACCCGCTAACAGCTGATGGACGGCCGTGCCATTTCTAACACATTGCACTCAAATAATGACTCTTAAATCTTGGCTGGAGCACCTGTAATGTTGAGTATATTATTCGTTATTATATCCAACAAAGCTTGAATCCCAGGCTGACATTGCCAACACGTTTGGCGGATCTGGCAGCAGACGTGGCGCGTCTGTGATAAGGTAACCTGCAAGCCTGGCCTGAACCTGACGCCAGCTCAGCAGGAAGAAGGAAGCGTGGGTTAAACTCAATATTTTACTAAGAAATGAGGTCAGTCCATATTTAGAAAATCCCATCCAATTTACATCCAGACTCAGAGAACTAGCTGTGCTTCTGTTTATATATACATATATATAATTCTATACTCATTTGCTATATATATATAGATACATATGTCTTTAATGAGTCATCACACTTTGAGCAAGCATATTGTGTACCAACAAGAGACTACTTAATCTTGTCAGAGGCAAATCACAGGCTCAAGGTTGTTGCTGCCATTATGGGGCGATTTGCATTGGCGGTGGAAATCCACACAGTCTCAGAGAGATCCTTTGCTGAAGAGCGCCCTTATTTACCAGTATGACAGCAGCTTTGGCCGCACATAACAACTCTTTGTGCTCCGCTCAGCCTCTTAAAACCTACTGTGTCCCGTTTCCAGGTCTCGCAGCCACAGACAGAGATGCTACCCGCGCTATAAAAAGCGCCTTTCACTGTAGCGTAATGACCCCAGAGGAAAATATATTACTGTGGCATAGCTCTGTCAAAACCAGGGCGTTCGTCAAAGTCCTCCCGACACTCCCACAGAGCACAAAAGAACCGTGTGTCTGACGGGACGCGTGTGGGTTTTCAGTCTGGAGGTGGTCCTCGATCACACCACAAAGGCTGGAAGAAGACCAGGGAAGTGGTCTGGGGTTTGTGTGTGTGTGTGTGTGTGTGTGTGTGTTGGACAGGAGAATGAAGTTACAAATGCCGCCCCCTACAGTGCAAGTGTGTGAACTGCATGCTTTGAATTCACGTGGTAAAAGCGGCGGTCTCCTTCAAACTCGCTATGTTGACTTTTAAGCAACACGCCGCCTTCTGGAACATAAAAAAAGTTCTGGAAATTAATACAAAATTCTGGAAATTCTGGAAATTCTGGAAATTCATAAAAATTATTATTATTTTCTTCACTAATGTTAATGTTAAGCTAAGGTTGCGTTCAATATCGAACCGATCGTTCATAGGGGGAGCAAGGCGGCGAAGGTATGATCAATAACCAATAGCCTAACTAATTAGCACAACAGCTTTTAAAACAGTCATATTACGTGTTTGACGGGTCCGTCCTGAGCGCGGCACAGTCCCTTGTTGCCTGACGCCATAAAGTGATGATTTACCGAGAGTGTTTGCTACGCTGCTAAGAACCAGGAGTGAGATGGCAGGGAGGGTGATTAACACTCCTATATAACTCATGTAGACAGCGGACAGTTGGTGTCTGGGAGTGGTGTCAGGAGACCGACGTGGGTGGTAAATGTCAGGGGGGGACCCGACACGCTATAGGGAGGCAGGCACGCATTCTGTACACGGTCTTTCATTTTATATGTTTGCGTCACTAAAAGTGCAGTGCGCTTGTAAATGTAATGTTTACACTATTGCATGTTTTATGCACAAAACAAAGTTTGTAGTTGTAAATGTAAGTACGTGTTTGTAAATGTAATGTTTATACTACTTCATATTTTATGTTAAAAAAATAAAATAAATGTAAGTATACACCTGAAACGTGGTCTTGTGTGAGATTTATGGTATATGGCATTATTTTTAAAGTGGATTTGTGGTATGCTGCGTTACATTTGAGCTCGTAGCGACCCCCAGCATACGTGCTGACTACCACTCACTGGTATTTTTTGTTAGAACAGTAGTCTTAACACATCAGTCTCGGATCCGAGATTAATCTAAGCCTTGTTTAGCACGTAGAAGCCCTGTCTCTCCTTGCCCAGTAGATGGTGCTCTTTGCGTGTTCACAAGAGTCACCGTTCGGCTGCCCCCGTGAACACAGAGGAGAGGGTGTCACCCTTCCCTGTCCTCCAGGAAGATTTCCTTTCAAACCGTGCATGCGGTTACGCCAGCCGTGCCCGTTTTGCTACTTTCAGCTCATCCCGAGATTTAAATGCAAACGCATTGCTCTGTTTCATATGAGTCTTTAAACGGAGCACTTGCGTCACCGTCGAAGCACGCCACTAAAACAGATTTTGCACCAAACTGAATCTAAGTGTTCGGACAGATGTACGGACGTGTTCATGAGGTCGCCCCAAGAGTCTGTAGTCGTATTCCCTTCTGACCCAGTAATGTAAAACACATTGCAAGACGAGTGCACGAGGTTGAAATAACATGCCATTGATCCAGCCAATGTATTAATATATATGTATCTGTCTTTCTTTCTTTTTCAGGTGAGTGCCTCTTCCATGCCTTTGTTGTCAGAAGAATCCCCAGGATCTGCTGTGGGAAACAAGTACTGTGATTTGATTATAAGAAAGTGTTCATAAAATACTATACAATACTATACTACACGTGCTGTTCTGCTTTCTGATTTCTGGCACATGAGTGTCAATAGGCAGATGTTTCAGATCTGCATATTGGCAGATCTGAAACAGATCTGCTCTCTATTTTTTTTATATTAGTCTGCAATGTTAGTCGAGGACAACTCTACAGCTCTATATTGGGGCAGCTCTATATTATTATCAATGAGCCAAATGGGGGCCATGACTCTTCAGATCTTTTTCAGGGCTTACATAGATTTCACAAGACCTCAAACCTGCACAGGCACACACACCCACCCCCACCCACCCACATGCATGCCATATATGGCTTCTAAGTGAATCTCAGACACACCCGAAACATCCGTTGTCGTGTAACAATCGGACGGGTTTACCTTTAGGGGGTTGGGTCGCGACTTGCCCATGCGCACCACCTACTCAGTCAACATTTTTGGCGTCTGGAATGTCCTACAACCTAACCACAGCAGGCTGTAGCACCTGAGCGAGGCACGCAGATCAAACCCCTTCCCTGCCATACAATTACGAGTGCTCGTGGTGTGGAGGATCCCTGTTCAGAGCCCTTTGAGTCCACATGCAACTGTTTAGTCACATTAAACATTTCAAGCAGGAGCCTGTTGTTGTGGGCTGGTCATCTCACAGGGGAATGTTTGGTTGCAGCCCACCGGGCCATGAAGCCGTGATGGACTGTTTGTGTTGGTGTGTCTGCGAGGAGCTAGGCACTAGCCTCCCTTTCCTTCTATCTTTGCCCTTACTATGCCAGGAATGTACATGTTCAGTGTGAAAATACCCAACACACTCTGATGTTATGAAAGTGGGTTTTGCATGATCTATGACCATGTTTAGGCGATAAATGAAGAAGTGTAATTATTTTGAGTAGTCATTAGTCTATTAGACTCTAAGTATTTTTTGCATAGATATATTATCTAAACTTTGCAGTGGATAGTATCCAATAAGTCACGTGGTGTTCATTTTTCCATCCAATTTCATCTAACTTTTCATCCAATTTCGTCCAACTGAAATACCCAGTAGTTCACCAGAGCACAATGGCCACACCCTACATAGTATTCATTGTCAGTACAACAATGCCAGAGAGGTGGTTTTGAAAGCTTATCTGACTGGTTTTAGATTACTGCTGAAAAAGCACTACCCGTTTCTATTTGACTGTACTACTCGATGTGCCGTGTGCATGTCTGACAAATTGCGTTTGTATGAAATGTGCTGTGTATAATGTTTGCATATCTGTGTGCGGCAAGGCTGCTTATCGCACATGTGCTAGGATAACATGTTATCCTAATATGTTACTTGTTCTATAATATGTTCTCCATTAGATGCCCTTTTAGGCCTAAAGGCTCTCACTGGCTCTGTGAAGGAAATGTCAGTAGTATCAAGGGAGTAACACGATAAGGTACTGGCCATGGTAGAATACACTCTGCATGTTGAGTGGTGTTTCCACACATTTTTCAAGGACAGTTTACACTAAAACTACCATACTGACTTCACCTTCCACCATTTAGCATTTACCTTCCATGTAGCATTGACTAGACCAGTGGGTCATTTTTGAGTGGGTCACAGAGTGTATGCCAAACCTTCATCTTTAGAAAGGAGCTCATGAATTTGTGAATGTTTCAATGTAAATTCTTGTTTCAATGGCTTACTATATAATTTAGTTGAGCACACAATTGTCAAGTTCTTTGTTCGGTCAATGTTTTTAACAGTACAGGAAGCGATGGCATTGAATGACTAATGACATACAGTAGGTGGGTCCTGAAGTTAGACCAGCTGCGAACCAACGGACTAGACAATGTAGGATTATATAAACATATCACAAATAAGTGCAGTGATACGTGGATTGTCTGCAGTTCAGATGGGGGCCCGGTTAGCTCTGGTTAGCTCTGTCTGCTGTATGTTTATGATCGGACCTTTGGGAGGAAGGTCTTCAGGATACTGTGCTGCTGGGCCCATTGTTCAGAACCTTAACTAATACCTAACACAAGAAACCGGAGGCAAGTTTTCCATGGGTTTAGAATTTAAAAACAGGAAACAGTTGACACTGGTCCCAGCCCAATAATGCATGTTGGAACAGACAAAGGGGAAGACTCAATGCATTCTCTTTGCACCAGTGCCAGCAAGCATCTGTCTGTGTGGTCCGGGCCAAGACAAAGACAAAATCACAGACCTTTATCCATTTGCAGTGGATACTGGGTTGATGTGGCATCAAGCGGTAACCTCAGCATGGAGCATCAGGCTTGGAGGGCTCGGTTTTGCTCCACAGTGTGGCCCAGAGAGTGGGGGGATTGTTTAGTTGCTACAGCTTGGATGCCAGGCGGTTGTATATCAAAGAATCCCCTTGAGGGCTGTAATAACACATCATCGAGGAGAGCCCCAATCAAGTTCCATATTTCTTCCCACACTCGGACCAGAGCACCACTGGCTGGAAACGTTTAAAGGATCTCCATCATAGGTAGTTGAGGCACAGTGAGGACATGATTAATGCATCTGGCGGAGTGTGTGGTCGATGGCTGTGTTAAGTATCCTCACCTGGCCCCAGCCAGGCTGGGCTGATTGGAGTCTGGGGCTGGGCTGGGCTCCTGTTGTGCATAGGTTAAACCAGCCATCACCACACACTCAGGCGGATCTTCTACGTGGCAGCAGAGAGCACCATCTGCATGTTCCATTTTCTCCAAACTCTGCAATAAACCAGCTTCCAGCAGCCGCCTAGATGACGTGTAGCGGGGACGTTGTTGCGCCGTCCATATAATACCGCGATATCGTGACTTTATTCGACTCGGGCCTCAGCGCTGCAATGCGCTGCTGCGGGCAGCTAACGTTTGTCTTTCCTCACGTCGACTCAACAGTGCAGTACATCGTATTACTTCGCAATGCAGAGAACACAGAGCTCTCTTGTGGGGCTTGGCTCCCCTGGACGCAGTTCATGAACTTGACGGGGGGATGGCAGAGATGTGAGTCACCGCGAGAGTCCATGTCCACAGCATCGGGAGAACAGGCCGCTTATTCTCCACGACACAAACAAGTGACAGAAGTCACTGCCAGCCTTTGTTTCATGAAAGGCAAACCTTTCTTCGTTTGTCCTTCATCAGTTCCCTTCCCTTCGCTCTCCGTGATTGGCTGGGAGAAAAGAATGCAACTGATTCATTCTGTCCAGATGGAATGGTTTTTATTGGAATGCGGATCATAAATCACCTTCTGGTGTGTGTGTGTGTGTGTTGTGTGTGCATGTACATGTGCTTGCACGGTGTGTGTGCGTGTGTGCGTGTGTGTGTGTGTGTGTGTGTGTGTGTGTGTTTGTGCACACACACATGTGAGCATCTGTATTTTTGTGGATCAAAGTATACCTACAAATTATTTATTGTGTATCTCTCAAGTTACTTGTGTTTAGATTGGTCAATCTGAAGACACATCTCAGTCTCTTAGATCTGACACTGACAGACCGGATCCGGTCAGAAGGCCCTCTTACCGGATCCGGTGTCGTTTTTTTGTTGTTTGAGGAATGGTTGCCAATGGTAACGGATAGCCGACGTTCCCCGTGACCTCAGAAGTCCAGAGCGCATGAAAATTTCCTATCCTGGTTGTTGGATTGCTATGGCAACCAGAAGCCAGCGCATTGACACGCCCATGAGTGGTCTGAGTCACTGAGTCACTGAAAAAACATTCCGCACATGGCGTTTTCCCCCTTCGTGTCAACGCCAACTACTTCCTTTTCTCTATGATTTTCAAATGATTACTTTGACACGATGACTCACTTAATTTGTGGTCACTGTGTCCTAAGCAAAAGACTTGTGACCAGCAACAAACCAAGTCGCCTGTCTGCCTGGTTTCCAGTGTCTAATATAAACATCTCAATCACATGGTAGTGTAATAGACTTACAGCTCTCTCTCTCTCTCTCTCTCTCTCTCTCTCTCTCTCTCTCTCTCTCTCTCTCTCTCTCTCTCTCTCTCTCCAGTAGTAGTAGGTCTCTGGGTGGCGCAACTGGACTAGCTCCTGTTGGCTGGCCCTTTCAAACCTGGTGTGTTAAACAGCCATTTTAAATTCCCTTTACCAGCACACTCCAGCACCATTTTGTGATGGTCTGTTTCCAGTTAGGATCGGGTAGACTATTTGGAAATTGGGAACATTTTACAGAACACAAGCTGTTCTCTATTCTGTCTATTTTCTATTGCCAACATTGTGTAGCTTTCTTTGTACATGTCTGGACAGTGAGAAACTACCAGAACCATTGTTAGTAGAATTTCGACACTTGAATCTGTTAACTCAAGTCGATGCGTCAGGTTAAATGTCTCTTGCATTATTCAGTTCCAAGTCGGGTCATGTAGCTTTGCCTGCTTTAATCTTATCTCCACATATCTGTTACAGCTTTTCACGATATCCTCCCCCCATATAGATGTTATCTTCCATCATGGAAATAACTTGTTAAACCGTCGCTCAACAGGACGTGCAGTGGCAACCTCAACAGAGAGCATCAGGCGAGGAGGGCTTGGTGTTCTCCACAGTGTGGCCCAGAGAGCGAGGGGCTTGTTTTGGTCGATGCAGCTTGGATGCCAGGCGGTTGCACATCAAAGACTTCTTCCTGAGGGTTGTAATAACACATCGTCGAGGAGCAGCACAACCAAATATTCCCATGTTTCTTCCCACACTGGGATCAGAACACTTCTCTGCGTGGGCCTATGTATTATGCATGTTTTTTTTTTTTTTTTAAACAAGCTGTTACCATGATATCCCATATCGATGTCATCTTCCATCGTGAACACGGCTCATAAAACCATTGCATCACGATATAGAACATTGAAGACCTGCCTGCCTGTTTTTCCCTGCTTCAAGGTAATTGGCATCTAGGAGCCGGGAGCCCGACCGCATGTTGTTCTGTGAGCGAAGGCTCTGGATGCCTCACGGTGCCTTTTTAGTTCACTTTGCTCTTA
>OMKQ01046504.1:0-10701 GCA_900302335.1 Phycis phycis
GGCGCGGGGGGGTGTGGGGGGGGGTGGGTGTGGGGGCGTGGGGGTGGGTGTGTGTGTGTGTGTGTGTGTGTGCGTGCGTGCGTGCGTGAGAGAGACACCCCCAGATACACGACCACCAAGTGCAAGGTTAATGAGGACATTTGTGACATCACAACAACTGGGTCATTGCCATGAGTGGTTACGGTCACCTTACACCTGGCAACCACGTGGGAGACCTTTACATGATGAATGCGCGCGTTGTGACCCCATACTTGCATATCCATTTGAATATATGATCAGCAATGCAGCATACAGAGTGCAGAGCATTAACTTGAGTAATATCGTTATTCTTCTTCGTTTTTGGCCATTTGACTTGTCACTATGACGTGCCGTCTCCTATTCTGCATTCACCTCCCACTAATGAGTCACAACTAATCGTAACCGTGTTACAGCTGAGAAGTGTTAAGGGTTGAGGGGCGGGAACCGTCTCACTGGCTCACAATAGAAAGAGAAGTTAAGACATGTGATGCTGTTTTTTTTGTTCACAGCTGTCAGCTATTTTTACTCGGTCTATAATTAAACTTGATCGTCATACCAGTAAATCCATGACATTTACTAACAGCACCCTGCTGTGGGCTCAAGACGTTATGTTAGTACGAGCGGTACTAGTAGCAGTAAAGGTATACTAGTAGTAGTAGTAGTAGTAGTAGTAGTAGTAGTAGTAATAGTAGTAGTAGTATTCCTAGTTGATCTTTGCAGGCTACATGTAGGCTACCATTGGAGCTCAATGACAACAGTAGCTTTTAGTGCCCGACAAAACAAACTTAACTCAACATATGCCATCAAAACAAGCTGCTACAGTATAGATGGGTTGACCGTCAATAAAAAATGTGTAAGTTGTCTCACGACAAGACGATGTACAGCATCACGGCCCACGCTGGCGCAGCTAAAGGTCCATGAAAACAGAGCAGGAGGCCCATGTGGTCCTGGGCTAAGCTCACCTGTCCTTCCTGAACATCTTTGGGAGGTATCTCTTGGGGAACCACATCGCTATGGCGCACATCAGCACCCACAGGATGGCCAGCTCATCCAGCATCTGGCCCAGAAAGCTCAGAGTGGCGTGGAAGTATGTGGAGCCAATACCTGGGGACGACAACACAACACACCAAAACAAATTCATCTCTGAGGCGAAAATGATACCTACACAGAGTCAATGTTAACACAGCAAATCCCCACGGGCTTCTTAAAAATAGCCATGAACAAATGAATGTTATGTAAAGTGTAAGCTTTTACATAAGCTATACAAATAATGCAATATACACAAGTAGTGATCTCAGCTGAAGAAGACAGACTAACAACATGGACATGCAAAGCTCTTCGCTGCAGGGATGACCACGCGCAAAACCTTAAACACCACTCCATTTAATGCAACACTAACGCTGAATGCAACACTGAGCTGATCTGCTTGCATTGTGCAGCTTTGCTAAAATGGTACCAATGTTATTCTAGTTAGTTGAATTTAGATTTCATATGGTTTCATAGCAGGACAAGGTCTTCTGTGCCCCCGTGCCGTTATCAACTGGCTGACAGACTTGTAATCAGCAATAACTGTTTTGGCAAAAACCGTGACAGGAGATTGTATTGTCCAAAGGAATGTTAATCGCGGTGTCCTGCTGATCAGAGATACGCAGCCCTGTCCTGATAACCAGAGAGCCTGCAGTTAACTGACAGTTCAGTCTCCACCTCATCGTGTGGAATGGAAACAAATATCTTCAAAGGAATAAAAAAAAATTTAAGGTTTATCCAAAAGATAAACTACGGCAGTTTTGATTCTGGTGTGAACCAGACTGTGTGAAGCAGGGTGTGCATCTAAGAGTTCAACTTAATACACTAATGCCTTGTTTTTTCTATGAAAATAGGAGTATGTGAACATATATTGTAGCGAAATTTGCTGTCCCAGCAAAAGACTTTTGGTCTGATCAGTGACCAAGACAGCAACGTCCACAAGGCTGTCATTAAAAGGGAGACACCTGAATAACTTCATGTCCAACTGTGAAACCATTCCTGTTTACAGATACAGACTCGGACGGAATCAATTGGTCTGGGACGGAATTATAGACTTCATTTGCTGTCTAGTACAGAGGTCACGTGGCCAACAGACGCGTGAGTCTGGACTCTAAGTCACTTCTTCTAATCGGATTTTCTGGCAAGTGTACAGATGAAGAGATGCCCTGTCTATATAGTTTGTCTGTCTCTCTCTCTCTCTCACACACACACACACACACACACACACACACGCACACACACACGCACACGCACACACGATTGCGCTATGCCTGCTCTCTATTGCGAAGGGCGCTGTCTTCTACAGGCAACCGCAGGCAACAGGTCATCAGAAGCTCGGTGTTCGCTCAATTCAGACATTTCAGAATAAGAGGGTTCGGTTCGAATCGCGTGAGACAATCGAGTTGAGTACAGATCTCCTAGCCCGTGATGAACAGAGGGTTATGATATGCCGGTGAACTTACCAACGACCACTAGAAGACTCCATATTAGATATATCCCACTGTTGAAATGGGTTGCATATTGGCGGAATAAGCACATTAATAAAGGCGGTAAAACAAAAAACAATATGTTGCTGATCTGAAATGGTAAAAGAAAAGAAAAAGTGAGCAAAACTTTCAAAACAGATATATATATTGCCAAAACAGCACAAAAGATGGGTCTCCCTTGCCGATTTCGACAGACAAAAGGAGGCGAGAAAAACAAACCAAGGGGTGCAACTTAGACTCAGAACAAACCCGGCAGCGGCGCCCATGGGCGCCCGTCTGCCGCACACAATTTTGGTCACCGTTTTATCTGCTTTGTAGCAGAATGTAACTTTTCAACGCGATGCGCAAGACAGCAAAACAAACCTATGCATGGTTTCCAATCAGAATTATGTAACAGGACTGAAGCAACACAAAACTGTGCAACACAAAACTGTGTAAAACAACAAGTCACAGCAGAACAGAGAACAACGAGTTACCAGTACGGACCGTGTTGTAAAACTCAGCAATGCTCGGATAAATAAGGTAATTGCCTTCACACCAGTCCACGTCTGAACTACCAGCTTGCAACTGGTCCCAAAAAATGAGCTTAACGTTGGACATGTTGCTGCAGCGCAGAGGGGACTCTGCGGCACGGAGGAGAGGTCAGCCTTGGAGACGCGACCCCGGGATCACGGACGCAAGACGCGGCGTTTGCTATCCATCCGAACGTAGGAGCACGACATGAAAAATAAAGCGACGCTGGCGTGCATTTTATACCGCGGTCCCTTCCGAAAGCCACCACGTCGTGACGTTTACTGTCAGGTCAGTGACAGCCGGGCTCCGCTGCTCCCCGAGGAACAGCGCATGCGCAGTAGACCCGCGGCTACAAGGCATGTTTTTGTTCCAAGTTAATTAATTTTTTTTAACTCATCGATGGCCTCCCTTTTGTTGCTGATCCCCGCATTATGGTAAATGTAAGACAATAGGCCTATATTAAGTTGTTCTAATTTAAATATGTTGTCTGGATTGCCCGATTTCCAAATCATTTTGCAAAAAATCTGTGAAACATATTTTTAATATGTTCAATGAAATTGGTAATGGATATATTCTGGTGTGTGATGTCTTATTTTGTTATGTTTAATTGTTATTCCGTGCAATTTAAGGTTTCGTCCGTACTCTCGCGATACTACCTTGAGTCTATGTGAGACAACGAGGCGGACGTCCGGTCTCTTTTCCGTGGCGGACCATCGCAGGGTCGGCTAAACAAGATGAAGGTACGACGTTTACTTGGAATTATAGCGGCTTTTGAAATAGTTTTTTATAGAAATATTCGTGGATAATCAAGCCCATGCCAGTAATATTTACATCTATGTACAATATTTCCAGATAAACTCGTTTTCTATTGAAGATGCACATTGATTGTCTTAGCGGCTAGTGGTGGCTAAGGTCTACCCAACATGGCTGCCCACTGTGGAAAATGTGCAACTCCTGACAGTTTAACTTCACGATGACCCCAAAAATCTATTAGTGTTTCACCCGTTTTCTATAGCATACGTGCATCAAGCATATTATTAGTATAGTCGTTTCCACCGACCCGGTCAAATGCTAAACCTCGCCGGTTCACGTTGACTGCTGTGCTAACGTGTTAAGGTCTGCACAGTCGTCGGTGAGCCGCCTGGTCCCCAGCAAACCCCTAACCCCCAACAGACCCATAACCCCCGGTGTGTTCATTCATTTGCAGCTAAACATCTCATTCCCCGCTACTGGCTGCCAGAAGCTTATTGAAGTGGACGATGAGCGTAAGCTGCGTACTTTCTACGAGAAGCGAATGGCTGCTGAAGTACCTGCTGACCCCCTGGGCGATGAGTGGAAGGTAAGACCCCTTAGTTCTGACGAAAACTATTATACACAGACGTTGGTAGTACCATGCTAAAGCACCGCGTTTACGTACTGGCTTAAGCTTCTCGACATGCAACACTGAGCATTGCATCAATGACTGAAGTTTGTTTGCAATATAACACAGCCAGCCCGGCATGATATCACACATTTGTTTCCTAGGCCATTTTGTGCTATTCTAATCTATCAATAACTATATGAAGGAAACCTGGCAAGGCTCAGTGGGCATCGTTGGGCCTTCCTCATGTAGCTCGATAAGTATCTACATGTTCCACATGTTAAGACATGGCTTTAGACACAAGTGCACTGATGGTTCAGCTTCAACCCAGACCAGTGTTTCCCAACGTGAGGGGTACACGGAGATGGGACGGAAGGGAGAACTCAAATTTGGGGGGCCCTCATCGCTTGATTAATACCAAAGAGGGGCCTTGACCTAAAGGTCTGGGAACCGCTGACCTAGACCTTCTGCGCTCGGCCAGGTCCGATCTGCAGCAGCCGTGTTGCTCCGGTGGCAGGTTTCTAATGTGTTGACCCGTGTCTGCTCCCACAGGGCTACATGGTGCGCATCAGCGGGGGCAACGACAAGCAAGGCTTCCCCATGAAGCAGGGTGTGCTGACCCACGGCCGCGTGCGCCTGCTGCTCAGCAAGGGCCACTCCTGCTACCGCCCCCGCAGGACCGGCGAGCGCAAGCGCAAGTCTGTCCGCGGCTGCATCGTAGACGCCAACCTCAGCGTCCTCAACTTGGTCATCATCAAGAAGGGTGCGTCCAGCTCCACACCGCCATTAGCTCTGTAGCACCCACGTTGTGTCGAGGCGGCCCAGGTGCTCAGAAGTGGGGCAGGTCGTTGTGGGGTTTGTGAATGCAGTGACGTGAGTTGGGCCGTTTTTAGGTTTGTTTGCCCGGTGAAGTGGCTCGATTGGTGAAAGGAACACCGCGTGGGGAGCTGACATCCGATGTCAAACTTTGCTGCGAGTCGAGTTGTTTTAATGTAATTGTCTCCTCCATTAATAATGGACTCGAGGTCTAACTTCCACTCTACTGGGATGGATGTCTAGGGTTGTGCTCCGATAGAATCAGGTTGTCGCGAGGTTGTGCGCATCTCTTTAGGAGTTGTTGTATTCGCTCTTTTTTTATGTGTTGGTGCCGTTGATGTAGCTCCTTCTGTCATTCAACTCATTCATTGTTTATGGCACTCCAGTAGACCCTTTCTGATTCGACCATAGTCATTAAGGGGGGACAGTGAGTTGCCATAGTAACTGCAGAGCAGCCCAAATACGAAATACGACCAGACCCTTCAACCATGGCTGGTTAACCTGTGCTGCTTTCTCACTTGATGTCATTACTGTACCTGGACTGTATCATACTGTGATGGGTTTCATTAACACCTGCTCATCCACCTGCCCGTAGGAGAGAAGGACATTCCTGGCCTGACCGACAGCACCGTCCCTCGCCGCCTGGGGCCCAAGAGAGCCAGCAAGATCCGCAAGCTCTTCAACCTGTCCAAGGAGGATGATGTGAGACAGTACGTGGTCCGGAGACCCGTCACTAAAGAAGGTGAGCCGTTCATTGTGCCTGCTGAGTTTTTCTGTAGGCTGCTACAGGAGACGTGACGCACGTGGTTGGTACTTGGGATGTCCTCTGTAGTAAACCTACAAGCCCAGTGCCCCTCTGCTGTGGACAACCAGCCCCCCAGACGTCATAAGACGACCAGTAGTCTTCGTGTAGAGGTCTGCTAACCCCGTCTTGTGTGTCCCCGGCCAGGCAAGAAGCCCAGGTCCAAGGCCCCCAAGATCCAGAGGCTGGTGACCCCCCGCGTGCTGCAGCACAAGCGCCGCCGCATCGCCCTGAAGAGGCAGCGCACCCTGAAGAACAAGGAGGAGGCGTCCGAGTACGCCAAGCTGCTGGCCAAGAGGATGAAGGTACGGTGCTCCTGCTCACTTGTGCTCCGGGAGGCTCCCTCAGCCGCAGTGGGGTTTAAAATGAGTTTGTATGCCCTGCTGTTTATGAAGTCCTGAGTACTAACAGCTGCTGATGTGGCCTTTCCCTGCCCATCTTTAATCTCCACAGCTTATCAATGAGGGCTGCAATTGTGTGTTCTGTTGGCACTTGCTAACCATTTGTTAGAGATAATCTTTAGTCACATATTTTCCTCAAGCGGCTGTCTACAATAAGTTGTGCTCATCGGTCCCCTGCTTGTTTCACCAACAGGAGGCTAAGGATAAACGCCAGGAACAGATCGCCAAGAGACGTCGCCTCTCCTCCCTTAGGGCCTCCACATCTAAATCTGAGTCCAGCCAAAAGTAAAATATGGAGTCTGAATAAACATTTTTTGCTGAATTATTGCGTGTTCCGTCTTCATGTCAACACCAAAACAAGTTATTTTTGAAAGTCACTTGTTCCGGGGAATAGGTCCTTATGGAGTTGACATTATCCTGACCCATTAAATGTCTAAAATTCCTCAACATGAAAATGATTACTAGGCTAAACTATTACCTATTAGTTAATGCTTACCACTGCATGAACAAATGTTCATTGTTAATCCTTGTACCCATGTAAGCTTTTACCCTTTAGTGGTAAAGCATGCTTCAAACAAAGCCAAGTGTAGTGCTTATAAATGAGATGAGGGACAGAATCCACTTGTGCAGATGTTCAGTTACTGGAGCACTAGAGGCTTTCAAGACCTACGTGAGCTCAGTGCCAATTTCTCATCTGAAGGATCTTCACCGGTCAGGAGACAAGCCTTTTCCTCTGGGACCCAATTGCCCTATTCATTTATTCACCAGTTTTTTTTTAGGTCCGTCTTCTATAAAGGGGCAATCAAGGATTTCCATTTAAATGGGTGTCAGTGAATGAGGTAACGCCGGTGATCGCGCCTGATGAAAGCCCTTCATTTGCAGTACTCTGCAATGAATGTTAAAACTGGGTGTCAGTGGTGACGTTTCCATCATTCAGATCACCAGCGGCTCTGCCACATCCCCACCCAGTGGTGCTGGCAGACCCAGACCGACCGCAGCAGACTTACCTCACTTGGAGGCGCCGCCAAAGAGAACGAACGTGAGATCTAACTTTTAATTGGGTGTTTACTTAAGCGAGGGTATTTAAAGCATGAGAAACTTCAGACTGTTCAGTCCCAGTACTGATGGTGCTGCATCAACAAGGTTGGACACAAAACTGAAGACCTTCCCAAAGATGACCTCTGCTGTTGAGTCAGTTTTGGAACCCATCTTGAAACATCTGAATGCCATGCAAGTAGGTTTAAAATGACTGCTAAACGCCCAAATAAATCAACTGATCCAAGAGCTCAATGAGAAATGCTCCAGCACTTCTTGTACATGTTCTTGTGGTAGGCCTGAAATATGAAATGCAGATTTGATATCTAATTCAACAGTTGACCCCAGCCAAAAGAAACAAGTTTCCAAACTACAATGCAATATATTTTAATATTAAGACCACAACTTGCATCTCAGTGAAAAATCCCAAATCTACTATACAAGAAAATCAACTTAAACATGATTTCACATGCTGCACGATATGCTGGCTGGTGGCACTTTGACATGCCTTTTTCTGTGTTTTCCATTACTGAAGGTTTGAGGAAGAACTGGGCTGCTGCCAGGAGATGAATGAGTGAAGGACTTGCCGTTAAAGGCTGTTTTGGGTGTGCTCGTTGGTCTTAGAGGGGGCGTGTTTTGTTGGGGTATTGCATAGATGAGAGTGTACATCTGAGACACAAAGAAGATGCCAGACATGAGTTGCTGTTGAATCTGATGGGGCAGGTCTCGAAGGCTCCACGCCTGGGATAACATCCCAGTCAGCACTTGCTCCATCAAGTAAGGGGACTTGAACACCAACTGTTAGAAAATATGGAAACAGATAGGATCAGATAGGATTCAAACAAATGAAGGAGCTGTGTGGAGGCCAGGGGGGATTTGAGTTGACTTTAGGGGGGCTTAGCCCTAATTTGGATCATTTAGGTTTTACATCTGCAGTGGTCGATTATATAGGCTACATGCTCGGGGAAATAGTCTAAATCGCCCACTACAAAACCACTTTCGGGGTTTTCAGTTGGAGAAAATACCTCCTCCATTTGCTGCTTGACTTGATCCTGGTACCCACTGAACTCCAAAGTCACACCAAAATGTTCCTGGGAAGATTCAATACAAGAGATCAGCTATACTAGCATACAAACACACTAGTATAGTAGCATACACAAACACTTGTTTAGACATGCTTCAAGTAAAACGCAATATATACAGCGTATAGCAACCTTTACATGGTGCAGTGTAATCTGAATGCTATGGTAGGTGCTCCGCAACATCTGGCCAGTCAAGGAGGCCACCAGCTGCACTCTGCTGCTGCTGCTGCTGCTGACCAGGCCAACCCCCAGGCCCTCCACACACCTAGCCTTCTCATCTACAAAGTGAGCAATGATAACGACGGCATTATGAGTATACATTCACATTTCACTGTTCACAAAGCAGTGAAATGGAGTATCATATAGTCCATGAGCTGCACGAGCCGGTGTGAACTCATGTCACGGTGACCCCATTGCCTCTGTCCATGTTACAGTACACACTGCTGTGTACCTGCGGGGGGGCGCATTTGGTCCATCAGGGCCACCGACATGCGCAGCGCAGAATCTGACCCACGACTTGTGGCATCCAGAACCCTCGTCACAAGGGACACGTTAGCCCCGCCGCCGGCCACGCCCACGTCACCGGCCGTCAGCTGCACCTGCAGCTGCATCTTCCAGGCGGCCCATGTTATGGTGTTCTGCATCAGGTGCATGGTTCCACTGCCTACAATGGTCATCAAGTCCTTCACCTCCAGAAGCTTGCTCCTCGCCTCGGCAGTGATCTGAGCCAAGCAGATGGATGCAAAGGAGTTGTGGACATGTTTTTGGTCACTATAATACGCGATGTGAGCAGGAACATCACCTGTTCCGTGGGTTTATGAAGCATGGGGAATTTGTTCTCCAGCCAATCCAGTCCTCTGCATGTCAGGTCATTCACAACAACAACTTTTCAGAGGGGGAAAATAAACATTTAGTGGCACGTTATTGAATGTGCTCACTTTAGTATTGGATTTCAAAAATTTCCCTCGGGATGAATAAAGCATCCATCTATCTAAAACACAAATCTACTTTTGTTTAAATCTAATACTGCCTCGTTTGCCGAGATAAGAGTCCCAATACAAAGTGATTGCTCATACAGGCATCAAAGCAGTGTGTTAAGCACTGGTTTACATGGTTATGATATCCGACACTTTTCTGGGTGCCTGTCGCACAAAAGGAACACGTTTTTAATTGTCAAGTTTCCCTTTCCCCCCGCCAGCTGGAGACACAGCTCAAACAACACGTAGGCTTACTGTGGGGCTCCATCTTGTGGATGACAGGAGAAAACCTGTCGTAAGCCACACAGGTGGCCGACACCACGCTGCTCTCCAGCAGGCTGCAGGCGGACTTCACGCTCGGGTGGCGACATTTAGTGTCCGAATAGTAAACAGTGAGCAGAGAACAAGCTGAACGGACTATTGGGATCTCGGCCAGGCGAAGAACTGCACTCTGTAACAACACGTACATTTCAAGATGGGAAACAACTACAACGAACAATACACCTCCAAAGCTGGATGGTCCTCACCTTAGTCGTTAAGTTACTATTTTTGGTCATCTCGCCGCGCACCTGGTGAGATTGCATAACGGTATCTCACTCACTAAACTACACCAATAACATTAATAGTTAGCACGTCAGCGTGTATGTGTGGCCCGCAGAACGGTTCCAGGAAGAGGTCGGAGGCCTTAATTGAGGTTCTTTTCTCACCTGTCCAAAACAAAGTCTCGTTCGCCTAGTTTCGCGATAAGTCAGTATAGTGGAGAACAGCCATGCCCGGGAACCTGTACAACGGCGACGTCAATAACCGACTAATGCTGGGCTACATTGTCTGTTTAAACTCTACATTCACGGTGGAACCGCTGAACAAGTAGAACCTATGAAAACTGTGGAGGGGGTTTTGTTCAAACCACATAAACACAAACATGTTATAGATTCAATGAAGACGCAATTTAAAATGCAATTATCCTCCTGGCGACGTGATTATGCCAAACCCTCCACGCAGTTCGCAAATCGGTCGTCGACGACGATTTGATGTCCATCAGCCATATTCTATAATCTGTATTGTTTGTGTAATAATGCTAACTATTAATTAAATAATCCATAATTATTAAATGTTGTTCGTACAGCGGGACGATTTGGAGCTCGTGGAGGCGCGCGCCACGCAAACTGGAACGCACGAGGTAA
>OMKQ01046509.1:0-11443 GCA_900302335.1 Phycis phycis
AGACCAGCTGTAGCCATCTGGATGAGCCCGTCTCAGATTTAACCCTTTCGATATTTCCCTCAGCAGACCTCCTCAAATACAAGCTGCTTGCAATTGTCATTGCACATTCTGGTATTTATTAACATATTTATGGCGTGTTTTTATTAGCACTCCCCAGCTGCAAAAAATACAATTCGCAGTTATCACAAAAAAAAAATCTAATGTGACACGTTTAATTACACAAGCTGCCATATCTAGTCACTGGAAAAATGTAACTCTTCCCATTTCACAACTGTATTGCACAGGTCAGCCATCTTTCCCAACTAGCTAGCTCCCCTCTGCTCGTCTATACCTTCAACACCAAACTGAACCGGACTGTCAGGAAGACATCTCGGCATGGTTCAGCCACAATCTGGCTCAACCAGATTCTGCAGCGTTGGTTTCCATGCTGGAAACGAAGAGGCTTTGTGAACACAACCTCCGCCATCGATGAACGTGGGAGAGGGGGTGTAGTATTCATCTGAGGGCCCGGGTGCACGGAACGGAGGGGAGAAATTAACTGAGACGGCAAAATAATGAAAGACAATAGCCAGCGGCCATAGCAGTGCGAAGCATCTAATACTGCATGACAACACTTAATAACTGCAGACCGTGGGCAAGTCACATTTCTCTTTGATTCTTTGAGGAAACACTGGCTAGCCGTACAAATACTCATCGAAAGAATGAGTGCGTCATTGCCGGTGCAGACAGAGACAAAATCTGGGTATATACCAAAACAAACGAGGTGGCAGAGAAAACGTCTCTTTCTGTCTTTAAAAATGTCTTGAGCAAACACAAAGAAAGGAGAATATATCTTCCACAGGGACTGGGGCTCCATTTGTTTACTTTGGTCGCATTGCATTCTTCATCTCTCCTAGTTAGGCACGTCGCCTGACTACAGCCAGCCAGTAAGATGGCACAGGACAGAGGAGGGTTGGACACACACTGGGCTGCCGGCCAGACTCTTAACAACCCTTATTTAACTTCACCTTGGGGACATCTCAGCACTTTCTGCAACTGCATCCACGCACACACACACACACACACACACACACACACACACACACACACACACACACACACACCACATGGATACGCATAAACACACATAAACAAGGCACTTGAATAAAGCTACCCTCAGCATATAACCTAGGTGTTCAGGATCATGCTCCCATTAATCTAAATGCTGTGTGGCCAGGAGGGACCGTGCTTCATTTGATAGTTTACAGCAAAAAGGTGCCATCGTTCCCAACCAGAGCGCAGAGGGACCTCTGTATCTGAGTGGGCCCAGAAAGGACAGCAAGAGGGGGGGAGAGGGAGAGAGAGAGAGAGCAGAAAATAGAGAGGGAGCGAGCAAGAGAGAGCGAAAGGTGGGGAAGGAGAAATAAAATGGAAGAGTAATGAGGGAGAAGGCAGTGAAAAGCAAGAAGGCCAGAAGACGCAGGGCCGCTGCCAACACGTGGGACAGACAGCACCACGACAAGGCAGAGCCCGGGGCTTAGTCCGTGAAAAGATGAATGGGAAGGGGGCCACGCCACAAGGCAGACAGACGGACTGGCAGACAGACAGCAGGCCGAGAGAGCGGTAGTCTGACTCGCTCAGAGGAGGTAGCGTGGAGAGGAGAGAATGAGCGAAGGAGCGAGGGAGAGAGAGAGAGAGAAAAAAAAACTGAAAGACAGAGGAAAAGGGATAGGGCTGCTGTATTCTGCTACCGGAAATCTGGCAGAGCAGCTGGAGGAAAAGACACAATTAGAGAGGGAGAGAAAAAAAGGTGACGCCAAAAAGAATTAGAAAGAAAGAAAGAAAGAAAAAAAAAAAAACTGAAAAATAAATGGTCTGGGCTGGCAGCGGGGCAGCAGAGTACCAGGGAGGAGAGGGTGGAGCCTCTCTGTGGCTGGAACACCAGACTCTGACTGGGTAGAGGAGTGCTGGCAGGGGCCTGGCCAGGGATAGGCCACTGGGTTTACCCAGCCTCAGCCTGGGAGCTGGTCTGCAGCGCAGCCTTCCAACAGGCCAAAAGAAAAAGGGACTTGAGAAAAAAAAAAAAAAAAAAAGTCAGCCACCAGAGTTCTAAATGCTTCATGCTTTTTTTTTTCTCTCTCTCCATCTTCTCGAGCGTGTGCATGATACCGCAAGACAATCAAAGATAATTCAGGACAATTCTATAATTATCCTGGATCGGTAAGCTGGAGGCGACGTCAGAGCAGATGAACCATTTTTTTTTGCGTTCATTTCCTGCTAATATTGCCGTTCCATTCATGCATTTAAATGGCGATCCTCACCCGTCTAGTAACCTACTTCAGACAACAAGGCCATACAGTAATCGATCAAACCCACTGGGTTCGGTTTTCCACAACAAAACAAATCAATGCAGAACAATTGTTTTACTTAAAAGTATACGGCTATATTCCTTGAGGCTGAAAAAACTAACAAAAAAAATGCATCTTTTTCACCCCGTGAAAGCTGTTATATCTTATTCAACACGATGAATTGAAAACTGTATCCCAACTTTGACTGCGAAATAAAAAGATGGTGGAGTGGAACACCGTCATCATCAGCTGAAGGCGAGGTGCGTCTTGCCAATGACTAAATAAATTAAGGGCCGTGCCAGTCCTACACTCTGAATGTCTTCCTAAAGGCTGCAGCTCTCAGAGTCCCACACTGCCTGCTCAATAACACTCTTTTGTCCCCCTGTCCGGTACAGCACTGAATGAAAACAAGGGGGACCCATAGACATCTTTTATGTGCATTCTGCTGCTGTAAATAGCGTTAGCTTATTTGTCCTGCGCAACATGTATGTAGTGGAAAGTTGAATGTTCGTAACAGTGGACTTACTGTTATGTTCATCAGAATAGCACTTTATATTCATTAACACGTGTGAGCCATTGTTTTTTGGGATATTTTGGAGGAACTGACTGTAATATTAGCACTGCAGCCACGTGGGCCATTATTTAAAATAGGTGCATCACAGAGTCGAGAAGCTCCCACAACAGCTGTGAAAAACATTTCTCTCCATCACTGATGTGGAAAATTTGAATATGAATAAATACTTGAAACAGGCCAACACAAGCGCAGGCAGTGGTTAGGGTATGGCTGCTCTGATTACATACAGGAGCGGCACACGGAAATGGAAATCAAACTTCCACGTCATTTTAAAGGAATTGAGCTCTACTAAAGGCCAAGCCGGTATTTTAAAAGCCCTCTAAGGTTGGCAAGAAATGTTTGGCAATTTACCAATTCATATTTGTATTACCTGCAACAAATCTCAACATTCATTTATACAGTAGAAGTCAGAGAGTATAATTTAGTCGAGATGAATATCCATGCGCTGCTGTTTGAGGTGACGAGTACAAATCACGTGAATGTCTGCTACATTCAAGAGAAACGTTGAGATGTCTGTACATTGGCGTTTGCCTGTTTTACAAGGATTCAGAGTTGTTGGATTGCAAAATTCATCATTGCGCGTCCAGGAGGAAGCTAGGTAAGCTATTGCTTTCCGCAAGCCGCTTCCATTGACTTGCGGAGTTACAGTAGCCTCACTTCTGTTCACGGGAGAGGAATTCACTTTGATTTACTTTCCAATGCAGCCCGGAATAGTCGCTTATTCAAACGAGTGCCAGTAACAACATAACAAGATTGCAGTTTGTCTATAAACACACAGATAACTCGGTCCTATACTCGGCGCTGTGATTCTCAGGTTTGCTGTGATGCACCGCTGACAGATAGGCTACCCAGCCAGAAGCAGCTGGTTTTCTAATTGCACCAGCAGAAATTACCTGGAACTGAACAACTCCTCTGAATCTGGGTAAAACTGGCAAACACTAATTTACAGGCATCCCGGCTTATCCCTTTGAGGCAAACATGGGCTCACACAAATTAATGGATTAGATTCAGTTCTATATGTACGCACCGCAAAGGCTAATTAAGGCCAGCTAATAAATCACCTTGAGCTTGTACTGTATTTTCATGGTGAAATGGTAACATATTAAGTTGACATTTTTATAAAGATGTCAACATAAATGAGCGAGCCAGGCAGCCCACTACTCCAGTTCTTCAACCTGCTCCTTCTCAATAAAACTGCAGAAAATAACTAAGAATGACTTTGAAGCGAATATACGTGGCTTCACTCGCGTTCCAATGTTTATCTAGTAACTAGGCTACCGTTAAGATCCTACTGTCTGTCTGGGAAGTGTGTCTGTTGTGGTAAAAAAAAAAAAAAAACTATTCAGAATAAATGACAAATGGACTGGCCTGAGTTGACATCAAAAGCAAAACTCACGCAATAGTTCTGTAACCAATGGGAGAGAAGTTAATTTTTGAATAACGCCCAAGTTGGGAGTTAAGAGTGTGGGAGGCACAGACAGTCTGGGGAGAAACGTGAGAAACAGATACAAAACTGTTGGTCATGGATGTGCACAGGCAGGAGCTGTGTAATATGGGATGGAGCAGTGCTGACAGTTGGGGTTAGTGTCACAATTTGACGTTGGATCACATTGTGAAGCGATGGATTAGGATCTGATGACGTCAAACGTTTCTGGGGAAAAAACCAAACTGAAAGCTGAACAAACGGGGGGACAATTTCAATATAGAAAAAGGTAAAGTAAGCTAGGTTGTAAGAAGAATTGCGATTATTACCGTCATTGTCTTGCAGAAATGATTGGAATGTCCGTCACCAGCCCCGGAGGATGAATTAATTAATGTTCAGCAGATCACGAAAAAAATAAATAAACCGAGACCAAGAGTAACCGATATAAAACGATATCACAGTTTTTGCCAGTGTAGAACACATGGGTGACGGCCATTCATCTCAAAGACAGATGTGGCAGAGTGATCCTGCCAAACCAAGAAAATGGTTAGCCAACAGCGCATTCTCATCTCGCTGATCACGAACGTGATAGCCGAGGAAGCCACTCAATAATGATGCCAGGTTCCGCCAAGGTCAGTTTAGTGACGTTGGCTCAGTAAGCTAACCTGGTGGCCAATGAGTCCTGAATGTAACCTGGCCAATGGCATGGAAACGTTGGTCAAGGTATCAGGTTATGCATCATCCATTTGTTCTTCGGCTTATAGTCTTGTTATTTTTCAGGCTACAAAGTCACTTTTTTATTTTTTATTTGACAATTTAATATGATTTCCTTTTTGAAGTCCAATCCCACTTTCTGCCCTCTGGCTTGTTATCGCACTGTTGCAGTATTAGTCCCAGATTTATTTCAGACATACTCACTGCCTTCATAGTTGACTTTATATTTTCTTAAATGATCCTGTCAAAGCCCTTCAGGTCACCAGAAAGCAGCAATGCAATTGATCAGTTTGCGCGTGTGGGAAAATGATCAAAAATGAGGTTGCATTTGACCAATGCACATATCCCTTGGGGTATCTACATACAACCAATGTCCAGCATTAATTATGTGCCAATATTCTCATCCAAATGATACCATCAAAAGGCTGCCTGGGGAAAGTCTTGCACCACATTATCACAAATGAGTCAGATAGAGATACAGATACACTGGGATATATGGGAGTAAACCCGTGTTGGCATCAGTACGTCCCACTAGGCCAGCCCAGAGGGTCTACCTGGCTTCGTCACAAATCAGGTCAAATCATCCAATGACATTACATCAGACATCAACGCACACAGGAAGAAAGAAAAACGTTTGATCTGATTGCATTTCTATCCATATCTTCCAAAATGACCACGCCACAGTTCACTCTGAGTACTGCCTTCACATGAATGAGCTTGCTTTGTGTCCTTGCTGTGCCTGGTTGTTTCGTGGTGTTGATCCACTTACACAAGCAGCTCCCGGAGAGCCCAGCAAACCACACAGCGGAAATAGAAGGCTGGTTTGGAGCAACCACCCAAACAGATTAGCCTGCGCTAATCAGCACCTAGGCTTAGAGTTCCAGGCTACAGGTATGCTGCCGTTCCTACGGTTCAGTAAGAGTGCGATTCAGCCTGACCAGGTGAGACACAGAGCCAAGATCTCCAATGGTACGGATGGTAACCACCGTACCTTTTACCCCAGTCTATTTTTAACACATTCTTAAGCACGTATCCATTTCAAGATGGCAAAGGTGCTTTTCTTTTTAAGGCAAATAATAGCACAGTTGATCGTTACATCTCAACCTCACTCAACTGTAATAATAGAATATTATTACAGTTGAGTGACATTGAGAATGCCTTATTAGCCTACCTAATAGTTTTCTTCTACCATACTTGACATCCACTACATGTCGAAGCAGAATGGCAAACCACAATTAGAAGATGAAAGAATATGACATGCTGGGTCCAACTCATATTAGACACATTTGAATGTGGATGGGCTGGGCAAGGAATACAGTTGGCCTTGAAGAAAAGGCCCAGTGAGGCCCGTGCACAACGGTACTCTTGTTCACAGGGGTATAGAGCGCATGCTGTAGAGCGCCGCCAATGTGCGAGCCCACAGGTTTTGGCAGGCATGCAGGTCACTCAGAAGAAATTAGGATTAGGCCATGCACTTATACTATTCGGCACTGTGGGCTTGTGATTCCCATTACCTTTTGTTCGAGTTTGTTTATGCGTCAGGCATTCGGAGGAAGTGGCGTGAAGGCTTACCGCGCTGATGCTTGTGGCAACAGTCAAAGCACACCACCAAACAAAGTGAAACAAAAAACAAAAAAAAGCGAGTGCCGGCAGTGACAAGAGGAAAACGACTTCAGAAGCCAACCTCGCGGCCTGAATAGAAGGCCCCTGCGCTCTTCCACCGCCGTCCCAGTAAGACAAGACTGAGCTGGAAATGTGAAGTGGCGTCCTGCAAGGTTATTTTTTCTGACCACACCCGACCCAGTCTTGGTCATTAAATTCCAAGCCCGAACCGTACCGGTCTGCAAACCGTAGGAAAAAATGGGCCGTCACTGGCACGTTTGGAAACTACAAACACAGGAGAAAACTAAACGGTAACGCGAGCATTACACCTGGGTGTCTGGGGCGCAGGAACACAAACAAGCAACTATTATTTCTCAAAGTATATTTTACCACAAGCAGAACCAGGGTGGAATCCAAGCGAGTCTCGTAAATGTCTCTTTCAGCACACATTAGAACATGTGGCCCAGCTCGCAGCAGGACGGTCAACCTTGGCACTCGTGCAAAAGGATGGTGCGCTTGGTTTTTCACAAAGGGACACCAAGAGTACACAAGTTTGCTAAATCAGACGCCCACTGGAGACCAGTGAAGACTTCTGACTGAATGCCCAGAGTCTACTGGTGTGCAGGGCACCACCTGGACTCACCAGTCAAGCAAATAAAATACCATTAGGACAGGGAAACACTGAAGTCAGCCGATCCAGGGTTTTTCCTGGCTGGGAAGTGAGCGTAGCAGGTGTCTTTGCTTTTCAAATCGATGTGTTCTTACTTATATACACCATCATCTTTCTTGAATTTGGCTCTTGGAAAAGCACCGAAGTATAAATGAATCACACAATTCTTCATTTATCAATGTTCTGAACAACTGCCTCAAATAATAGCCTTTTGTCTAATGATCTAAAATAACATTCATTGTTAAATGAATGTTACATACACCAATTTGCACTGCCTGAGACAGCATTCACCAAAAACACAGACAGGAGAACCACGGATAAATAATATTTATCCGTGGTTCTCCTGTCGTAATGTCCTGTTGGTAATATTATTACCACAATTTCTGAGTAGTGAATAATTAATGTTGCAACCAAAATCTCAGCCACTTCCAGATATCGGGCAAAACACAATGTTATTTTTAGGCTTCTCAATATCGGCCAGCTATAGTGAGCAGACAGCATCTTCAGCACACACACAGACCAAGGGATTACTTAAAACCAACAAACAGATAAAAGTGCTTGCTTGGAAGCAGGGCCACCCAGTCTGATGAAATCTCAACACTTTGAACTAAGTTCTACGGTGGCTTCCTGCAGACCCATAAATCCCAAAAATCTCTCATTAACGCAAGGGTTTATTTTTTGCACTCTAAGTGTCACTGTCCTGCACGCCATTTGCACTTGCTGGAGCCAGACAGAAAGGCGTGTAGCTGGTGCTTAAGAACAGTAATTCACGCCAGACCATCTCTTAAGCTTCTTTTTGTGTTTATTTTTGATTTAGCCTCGTAGTTTTATTTGCCCCGCCGAGGCCCTAATTTTAGAACAGTGTAGAGCATTGGCTAAAAGCGAGAGAGAGGAGCATACATCCAGCGGCGAGAACAGGTCTTCCCAAAATACTCAGAGGTTTACCGCACTTTGGGGCCAAGGAGAGCGACAGACAACAAGGAAAGACGAGACGGACAGAGATAGAGATGGAGATAGAGAGAGAGACAGAGGGGAGAGTGTGAGCGAGAGTGTGTGTGTGTGTGTGTGTGTGTGTGATGGAAAAGGGGTTTATTCAGTTGCAAGCTTACTTCAAGCCGGTGTATTCCAGTTACGGATTTGTATCCTTAAAGATAATGGCGTGTAACGAATAAATTGCCTGTGTTGTCAAAATCCAGTGAAAATGGAATTGGGTTTAATTGCCCACCGGGTACCACGTGTCAACAGGATGAGTGCAACAAGGCCACGGTACTGAGTCACCCAGTGATCCTCGGTAGCATCACTACATGAGTAGAGTAGCAGCAGACGAGTAGACAAAAAATAAATAAACGCTCAAAAAAAGGTCAGATGGCCAAAGCTACGGTCAAGTAATGCTGACTTCAGTCCATGAACTGATGTACGTAAATGACTGCCACGGTGTGTATGAGGGAGCCAGAGTGAGACAAACACATCTCTAGGCATCTTCCGCAAGAGTGACGGTGACGGTGCAGCGCAATTTCCTGTATGATAAGAGCATCGGCAGGTCTGCATGTCTCGTCTAGATAGGATGCGTGTACCTTGAGCAGCCGACCATAAAGTGTCAGCACTATTTATGGCACCGGACACATTCTGACACGCATCATTTGGTTTACCCGACATCCGTTTAAAAAAAAAAAGAAAAAAAAGAAATAGCATTGGCTAGTCATACTGTAGTGCGCGATGTTTACCATTACGCTGTAATTAGCAAACTAATATTTACATGCCGACTTGGCTTTGGACATCGTCATACATATCTATCATCATCTATGGAAAATGACAGATTTGCAGGGAATTTCCATTTCAAGCTTGTGTCTAAGGAGCCTTCTACAGCAGGTATCAAGCCTTAAGAGAAGTCAACCGCCTCGGCCTCCCAGGGCGGATGGATGAGGCGGGGCGTAGAGACGCCACAGAGCTCCGCGCAGCACTTTCCTGAAGCCAATCTGCTGCTCTTTGTTGTGCTAGAGAGCAGAACATTTCTCGAATGGTAAAAGGGTTTTCAAAAGCTCTCTCCATCGTCACAAGCCAACCACAGAGTCACAGAGACTCCGCTGCCATAGCAACTGGCTGAGATAGGCCCAGCACATGCTCGGGGCAGGGCGAGCGGCCGCTGTCGGCCCGGTCGCCGTTCTATTCCAGTCGCGGAGGAGAGGTTTTGAATGATTTCAGCCCGGCGTTGAGTGGAGGAACCCCCACAGACGCAATGTCGTTATCGTGGTTCAGCCTGATTTCTGCTTTAATGGGACAGCGGCGTCAGCATGGCTTTCTATATGGTGTTCACACGCACAACCTGGGGGACGATACCATGTGGACAAAGAGACTCCACGGGAGTGGAAAGTAGGCCGCGGCATGCTCATTTTCATCTTAAATCGGGTGAATTAATTGCCACGTTATTCCATTATAATTCACCACCAGACGTGATCTTGGTGCCCTCTGTGATAAGTTAAGGCTTCCTCTGTTTCAATGTGAATAGTTGCCCGCATCTCGGAGAAATCCCTCCGTAGTCCGCCAACGTGTGTTTCTGAAGCACTGCAGGTACAATGGCACAAATGGCGCGGGACCATTGCGCCAATCACAGGGATCATTTGACAATCTTGAATTGGTTTGCTTGACAGTCTTACATTATTCTGCATATTAGGCTTGCATCCCCAGTGCACGATAACCAGCGGGGATGGCTGAAGTCTGTGGCAAGGTCGTCTACAGACATGACTCAGAAATCATTAGCTGGGAAAAAAAAAAACTTACACAATACACACTAAGCCAGCTCTTATCATGAAGTGTTTGACTTAACACGTCAAAAATGGAGCGAGAAAAAAAACAACTAAAAGTCAAGGTGTCATCTAACCGACCTGCAGCCTCCAAGCGCGGCGGATTGCAGCCTCGATCACGTTCACCTTGTCTGAGGCCTCGCTCGCTCAGCGGCGCAACTCCAACTTTGCATCGACTGCTAGTTAAAGAGTGATCTGGGATGTAGGCATGAAAGGCGGTAGTGCGCCGGCGCCTTGGAGAGGCAGCAGAGGTGCCAGTTCTCTCTCATTCCAGTTCTCTCTCCTTCCAGCAGCCCAAAGCCGATTAGCTGCAGCCTTTGAACCAAGCAGATGATGGTTTATTCCATTTACACTCGGGCCTGACATTACAGGCCTGAATTAATTTGACTTGAGTGGAAAACCATGTGTTAGTAGTAGGCCTATATCCCTGTTTGTTTGTTTTTTTTGTTTTTTTTTAAGGTTTATATGTTGGTGATTAAGTGTTGGTGTACTTGGTGGAAAATGACATAACCAAGTGTGTTGCTGACTAAACAAAATGAAACATGTCATGTTAAACGTCACAGCAGCGAAGGCAGGACAGAGTAGACTTGTTTGAGCATTGCTACGCTGCATCACAATAACAGCAACAGGTAGACAGACTGAAAAAAGGCTATTCGTGTAAACACACCAACCTGCTACAAGCTCACAAGCGCATCACAAAATATGTGTAACTTTGCCAAAAGAAAAAATACTCCGAGATCAAGTTAAAACCGATAGGCGTGATGTAACAAAGTCACGATGGCACCACCATGTAGTCATGTCGGATGACTCACGCGTGAACTTTTCGTCGAGGTGTCCTTACGTAGCATTGAGTATCGGGGACGCGGCTTACCTCGTAGGACCAGACGCACTGCACGCCGGCGAAGCGCCGCACGCAGCGGCCCACCTCCACGTCCTCGTGGGTGGTGTACATCTCCTGCAGGCACTCCCGGATGTGGGGCACCATCCTCCGTAAAACTTCCCGACTCATGATCACCCCGGGCCCCCCCATGCAGAAGTTCTCCCCGGGCTCCAGGGCCAGCTTGCCCAGCTCGTCGCGCGCGCCCATGCCCGTCTGGCCCAGGAAGATGGCCTCGCTGCTGTTGAGGCTCCGCAGGAAGCCCTCCAGCCTCTCGCTCTTGATGTAGACGTCGTCGTCCGCGCGCATGAACCACTCGTACTTGTCCAGGTAGTGGTCGTGCATGTACTTGAGCATCATGAAGGACTTCTTCTGCGGCGGGTAGGAGTCGTCCACGTTCCTCAGGGCCACTATGGGTATCGGGATGGAGGTATCGGAGCCCTCGCTGGAGAAGA